>JAAAKG020188583.1:0-51001 GCA_010014905.2 Druon quercuslanigerum | reverse complement strand
GACCTATCCCTGGTCTTGAGCGTGGTAATTTTAACGCATTTGATTCCTTGGCGTTCTAGGTCAGCTGTCATTTCTTCTATTGTAATGGAGGGGAGCCCCTTGGCTACCATCCTTTTAGTCTTCATGTCTTTGGTTGGGTAGGTATGGAAATTGCAGTCTATCACTTCCAATTCTCTAATTATTATATCATAATCAGTCTTATTTTCAGCAAATACCGTTAAACCTTGGGGAGAATAATGTATTTTTGGATCCCCTTTGATGAAACTCTTTAGTGTAGTAACAAATCCTGTATAGTCCTCTAGTTCATGAGTAATGATGATTGGAGGCATTTTCTTCTTTTTGTCATCGTTACTGCATGTTGCCTCGCAATTTTTGACATCCTTTTTATTCTCCTGATCGTCGTCCATCCTTTCCAGGTCCTCATTGTTCTGGAGGACATTAAATCGATTGCTAAGAGGAACTGGAGTCCCGTTTACTGCTTCATTTCTCGGTCTTTTAGCGGCTCTAAAGCCCCACTGTTCAACGTCCATTTTCGGTAATGTCACAGGAGACACGCGCCAAACACCTTCATTTCTTGGGTATCGCGAAGCACGTCTAACGCTCGCCAGGAACACGTATGATAACGCGGGCCGCACGCCTTCGCACCACACTGTATATGTTTCACAACACTGTTTATTCACTTAATGTTCACTGTATCACCGGATCATAACATCACTATGTCGAAAATCGAAATCACACACTCGAATCAATGTCCCTGATCATGAATCTAATCCAATCCAATCTCATAATCCTATAATAATCAATGTCAATCTAATACAATCTCTGCACACTGTTTTCAGCTGGGTTGATCTTTTTATAGTTTCACTCCAGTCCTCCCTTCTTGATCTTGCGTAACGTCGTCGAAGAGGGAGTTGCTGGAGTCTGCGCTCTAGAGTTTCTCCTGTGGGATGCTACTTTTTGGAAGGGTCACACAGGAGATACTACTTCTGCCTACTTTTAGGCACCTCTTGTAACTCGAGGATTACAATATATATATATATATATATATAATTTATTTATGTTTCTATTTTCTCAGAAATAAAGTAGTTGCTGAGTATTCATATTATTTTTAACACAATACAATATGTCAAATTGTAAAGAACTTTTAAAGAACAAAATAAATTATTGCATATTGAGACGGGATATATATGTTATTAAGATGTTTTGATTAATACTAGATTTCAAATAATTATTAAAAAATAATAATTTTGTTTATAAATAAAGTAGGTAAAAAAATGAAAAATATTCGAAACAAGTAAATTTTGTTTTATTACCCGTCAATTTTATCGGGTGATTCTCAAAAAGTTGGTCACTTTGGGGAATGTAAATTCTGAGGAAAAAAGTTTTTGAAATAAGTGAAAGTTTTTTGATCGTATAGTACTAACTATCAGATAACGGAAAATAAGTGTGGCGTCGTCTATGCGACGAGCTTTTCTTGCGTAGAAGGTCTAAGGTTTTTAAAAATCTTGTGCAGCATATATAAATAAAGGCATATGAAAAATCTCCTTAACCAATTTTTTTTTTTTAGTTTAAAGTTTTTTTTTGCAGCATAAACAAGTATCAAATAATCAGGTTTTGAAATGAAGTATTGTCTTTAAGGTTTTCAGGAGTCCTAATCCTAAGCCTCATTTTGACTGCAATTTAATTTCAAAGATTTAATTGGTTTTAAATTTCAGTGATATTAAAAAATAAAGAAAAATATCGAATTGCCGAAGAAATTAGAATTTAACAATGTCGTTAAAAGCAAAAAGTCAATCATTTTGGCTTGCTGGTTAGATTTACATCTCATTCTCTATTTATATAAACTTACTTATTTAAAGCTATAAACGATTATCATTAGTTAAAACGAATTTCTTGTGGATTTAGTAAATAAAATAAATAGCGAAACGGCCAAAAGGAAAAGACAAAAATTGAAACCACACTCAAAATGTTTAAAAGAAGAGGACAGGTTTAAAAAATGAAAAAAGAGCTAAGGCCGCAAGAGCAAGGCGTGAAAAAATTCATGAAAATGCCATACATAATTTCATTGTTAAGGTTAAAAAATATTTTTTGATTTATTTCACTTATGAAAGTTATACAAATCTTTAATAAGTAAATTTTAAAGAACTACAAAGAAATTGTAAGATGTGAAATATTTGTAGGTATTGTAAAATATTTGCAGGCCCTTTCAAGAGCTATAAAAAGTTGCAATGGATTTAAAAAGTTATCAAAGGATTTTAAATATTTGAGAAGCTTTTAAAAAATTTCTAGACCTTTTTTTAGGCCGAATTATGAGTATTTGAACTTTCAAAACTCGTGACGCAGTTTGTGAATTTTTTTCTTCTGATTTTTGCTTTGAAGTGTTGTAGTTTCGAAACTGATATAGATATTATAGTTTTACTTTTTGATTCTATTAGTTCTTTCTATTCGCTTTTAAAGTTTCCAACAAAATTTGAAAAATTTTTAAGACTGTGAAAATGGTGGCAGTTTTTCTGAAAAGTTTGAAACTCAATTTGTATTTTGTTATTGAAAAATAAATATTCATATTTTTTGCAAAAGAAATACAAGATACGAAAAAAGTATGTTTTTTTTTAATAAACCAAAAAACCGTCACACGGTCTTAAAGTGCAACTTTTGAACTCTATATTTTTGGACATTACACTTTTATAAATTATATTTTATGGTGTTATACAGATGCCCGAAAAAGAGTTTTTTCCAAAAAGTTTTCTCATTTTTTGCAAAATATTTATTATACGCAATTGATTTTCAAATCTATTTTCAAAGTATTTGTTTGAGCGACACTCTGGGCTACAATTTAAAATAAAATGAAGCTAAGTTCGTCTAAACCGGAGATGTTTCGGTTTGAAGTTTGCTCGGGTCTCCTGGACCCATTCTAAGGGAAACGGAAATGTTTAGGTTCTAGCACTTTAGGGTTAAAAGGCCCCGCAGGTCCTTCTAATAATTTTTAAGTCTGAATACTTTTATAAGTTCTTATTTTAAGGATTATGACGCTAAGTACACTAAAAAAATAATTGTGAAATTTCCCTGTGTTAAAAATAACATATATATAAAGGTACATATATCTATTTAAATTTATGTATATTTACCAGAAATACCTGAAGTAAGAAGTAATAAATGAACGAGCCGGAGCCAAAGGATTCTGTTTAGAGAAGTTTCTCCCATGCCTTTTGTACTTGTTGAAAAAGTTTCAAAATAATAATAAAAAAATAAACGAAGAGAAAAATACAAATTTCTTAAATTTATATTTACATTCAGTAGATAGGTTTTTAAATTCCAGCAAACAGTTGATTGCCGCGCCACCCTCACCCAATTTTTCACCCGCCACAATTTTTCCAAAATTTCAATAACTCATATTTTTTAACCCTATGTTAATTTGGACTAAAATACAACAATGTTTATTTGTATTTTTTTACATAAATAATTTTGCGATTGCAAAGTACAAGATTCAAAAACTTGATTGTTGCAAAGTATACAACTATTCTATTCATTAAATAAAAGTTTTGTTCAATCCTAATAAAATGTGCATTATTTAGTTTTGTGAACCATACTATATATATTCGATGGATTGGCAAAAAAACAAGATTTTTGGAAATTGTTGAGTAATCAAATTGTTTTGAACAGAATGCAACATGTCAAATTGTGAAAAATGTGTCAAAAAATAAAATGAACAATTGTTTATTGAGGTAGGATACCAATTACGATTTGTTATTAATATGTTTTGAGATACGAACAAACAAACGTGTTATTTAAATAAATAGCACAAGAATTCTAAATCAATCTAAAAATCGATAATAAGTCAGCAGTAATATCTGTAAATATTCTATTAAAAATTTGGTTATAAGCAAAATTATAACTTTTTTAATAGTTATTTGAAATCTAGGTTTAATTAAAACTTCTTAATAACATATATTAATCGGTATGCCATTTCAATAAAAAATGGTTTATTTTATTCTTTGATACATTTTTTACAATTTGTCATATTGTATTTCGTTAAAAATAATTTTAATGCTCAACAAATTCCAAAAAGATTTTTTTAATAAAAAATATAACAAATTTATGAATTGTTTATTAGGAGACAAGGAATCTTTTATCTACTGAAGAAAATAGTTGTATAATTTACAACAACAAAGTTTTTAAATAATATATTATCATATCTTGGTATTCCTTGGTATTTGTTACAAAAACTGGTTTCAATGAATTCAGATTTACTTAAATATTTAGATAAGTGATGAAATTACTACAGACATTTTCCTGCAATAAGTTGTGTCTTGGGAACATTTTTGCCTAATTTATTTATCTTTCAGAGTATTATTTTATTGACTTTAGTCAATACTGACCTACCCTCACCCACTTTATATTATAATCAGGATTAGTTATTGCCTACATATTTAGGGTTTTTGCTTTCTTATAGAGGAAGCTTTGTTCATAGAAGAATCTGTTTGACGTTCTTAAAAACGTGCAAACTTTAATCTTGCATTATCTGGATGCAAAATTATTTATTTAAAAATAAATAAAAATGATGTTATTTTGCATTGTTATCAAAGTTTACAAATGCTTCAAGAATATGAATTATTTAAAGTTTGGAAAAACTTGTGACTCGCTTCTTGACACCTAGGATGAGTTTATCGCGTTGTTCGTATAATATAAAAGCTACTAAAGTAGAAAGACCTCAGTTTTATTTTGATAGTCGGAACTAGCAGTCAGTCAGAATTTAAGAAATGGCAGTAATGTTGTATTTGTTCATCGGCATTTTAAGCATTATTCTATTATTGCTTTTTAACGATGTAAAAAATATTCAATTTTATAAAGACGGTGACAAAATACCTGGACCGAAGTCGCTCCCTATTGTAGGAAATGCTTTTACTTTTATAGGAATGGATTCCAATGGTGATTTTCTTGATTTCATATACGATATTTAAAAGTAATTTAACTAGACTCCCACCATTCAATACTCGTGTTTTTTAAAAGTATTTATTAACAAAAATATTTAAGAGTTTAGTAATACGTCTTACTTTTCATATAACTCGCAGAATTCGGTTAAAGTGGTGCAACCTAAAGGTGCAAAGTCCAAATATGTTCTACCTGATTTTGTGTATGGAATTTCTAAAAACTATTGTCCGGCCAACAAAATCTTTAATCTAACCGTATTGGAAAATACAGTTTTAATTTGAAAAGTCCAAATCTCCAGTTTTTCTAGAAAAGAAAAAAAAGTTAGATATTAGATATCAGAGATGACAGATTTCATGGTGATATGAATGCTCATTTATGGTTATAATATGAAAAAAATACCTCTGGGAGCAATGTTTACATACTTACCTCGTAGGCCTTTTTCATATACTTTTTTTAGACCTCTAATGTCAAATAATAACCAAAAACGAAGCCCTAAATATTTTGATTTTTTTAGCTATGCACGATACATTACTAAATGTAGGGGAACAATATGATTCACCAGCTCGATTGTGGTTGGGCAATCAATTGTTTGTTGGCAATTACGAAGTGGATCAAGTGAAAGTAAATATATAGTTGAACAATTTACAATTTATTCTTTAATAATTTTTCTATCATTATTTTAAGACTGTTTTAACAAGTCCGAAAAGCATGGCAAAAGCTTCTGTATACAGATTCCTTCAGCCCTGGTTCGGTAATGCATTGCTTATTGCTCCAGGTAATTCCCATAAATATACATCAATTTAAATAAATATATGTAAAACGACTGACATAATCAGTTACAGGCTTAAAATTTTTTAAAAAGTCAGTTTTTAAAAAGAAAAATGTTATGTTTAGAAAAGTTTTTAAATCCTCGTATACGTTGATTACAACGTGGTTTTTTGCGTCCTTTTAGAATAACTCCGTGTAATGTAACAAATATTTTGCTACTTTTTTGCTTTTGATGCTATGGTCACAGAATTATTGTTTTATGTATTTTATTAAACACAATTCTTATAACTGAAACGTAAAATCGATTATTTGCGTATACGGTCCCAAAATTAGAACAGTATCTCACTAGACTTTTCTGTATTCACCATAATATATTCTATATAATAATAATATCGATATTTTTTCATTATAACTGTAAGCATTTTTCGTAATTTTAATAAATAATCGGTTAGATGCAATGAAGTTCCTATTCGATCCGAAAATACTTGGTTTACACTCAACGTATTATCACAAAAAAGGCTAATAGATTATTTTTCCTTTAAAAACATAATTTTTATCAGTTTTTACCTTGAAAATTATATTTTCAGGCATTTGCATGACTATATACGTAATTATCTTTCATTTTCTATTTCGCTTTTCTTGAAAAGCAGCAGAAAAATCGTTTCTTTGCGGCACCGGCAGTGTAGACTTTATATTTTTATTTTGTTTTCACCAGTTCCAATGTGGCGTGCTCATCGTAAATTAGTTCAACCTGCGTTTAATCCTCAAACTCTAAGGTCATTTGTATATATTTTCGATAAACATGCAATATCAATTGTTAAAAAAATGGAAGAAGAACTGAATAGAGGTGAATTCGAAGTTCGCCCCTATGTGAATACTTTTGCTTTTAACGTTGCTTTAGGTAAGAGAAGCTCAGATAAATGGTGCATAATTATATTTCGTTGATGTGCATTTGATGTATATTTTATGTTTATTTGAGCATTGGCTTATCATGATTTCAGAAGGTGCTATGGGCTTATTGGACAGTGCCGACTCAAAAAAGCACGCACTTCATGGTGAATGTGTAGACAGGTATAAGGAAATTAATTTATCTTACTTCTTTTAGAATTTTACAGAGCACATGCAAAAGATATCGTCCGTCATCAATGCGTTTATCTTGAGATCGTGTAGATTAAAGAAACCAGTATCTCTATGACCCTTTCTTAGAGAAAGTCTGTATAACTCCTCCACAGCCCTCTGTCTAATTAGAAGCTGCAGTAGCACTATACCTAAGAGGCACTTTATTTTAGCTTTTATGATTGTTTTTATTGATTCAGTAATTACCAGACAATAGTCTCTTTCTAGGCTCTCGAGCGGCTTCCTGGAATCAACCAAAGTGGTTCTTCCCAGCTAGATCAATGAGGAAGAAGTCTTAATTGGTATAATGATTGCCGTATATAACTAGTATACTACCTTAGGTTGAATTGCCCAGATTTGTTCTATTACGCCTTTGCAGGCCCAACAAGGTCCATCGGCCTTGTTTACGATCACATCAACATGTATTCTCCATGTTATTTTAGATTTAAATATGACTTTTTGCAGCGCAAAGGTGTCTTATATCGCTTCTCTCGGCGAGCTCAGAGGCTTCAGAGATGCCATTAAGTTTTCCTCGCGTCAAGTAAACCTTGGCGTATTTTTCTACCTCAAATTTCACTCGTATTACCTTAGTGTATCGTTCGAGAATTCCTAGAGCTACACGTAGTTGCTCTTTATTTTCAGTATAGATCTTAAGATAATTCATGTACAATAAATGAGTGATCTTGTGCTTTCGATTTGCAGGTTTGCCGAAAAGGTACCCCTGGGAATGGCGAAGTAATAGAGATAGTGGCAATAATGTGAAGCAAAAGAGGAGTGGGCTCATGGAGTCGCCCCGAAAGACACCTCTTTGGAAAGTGACCTTGTTAGTTGTCACACAAATTTTTCCAGATGAGATAGTAAATCTGGTTTTCCAAAGTGTCATCAACTTCTCTATGCCCATCACGATTTTCGGATAAAGCTTTAAGCTAAGTTCTCGAGCGATCTTTCGAACCTTGGCAATAACATTCCTGCCAGACTTTATATAGTCAATCACACACTGAATGGGGGACGCGTACTGTCTTGCCCAGCCTATCGTTATAGCGAGTTGATGCATTCGTTTTGCGGTCTTATGATCAACCGTTGGTTTTGTTTTACGCTTTGCATCGCCAAAGCTCTCGCTGCATCATACACACAACAATCGATAGTCCAGACGTTGGATTCTTCGGAAAGTTATCCACGAAGCTCTTCATCGATTTCAGCCAGATCTTCAAGCTTGGGAGAAACCTGTATGTTGATAATTGTCTGGCTCATAAAGCATCGCTCGTCTCCTATCAGTTGACTGCATCCGGTTTGTCTTGTCAGCTCTCTTTCTCTGCTACAGCCCCTTTTTTACAGTACTACGGCATGGTTTCGCTATATCATTGGTTAGCTATGTTCACGTGACTAATTGAAGTTATATTGCCACATGTACCACCCGAGGTGACAGAAACAGTACAGGCTCCATGTAAAATCAAAAGAGATTTAACAACAACACGAGAATCTAGGGAACTAATGCATCCTTCCCACAGATCGTCGCTTGTAGGGATAAAGGCGATTGAAACTGGGAGGTTTCCGGGTATCTAAGGACGCCGTGTTTGAACCTACACCCTGATAAAATTCAGGTTTCGACACGGTTGTTAACATTTAGGGTTAGAGGGCTGTTTTGGATGTCTAGAGCTACCCCATATTCGCTGCTAAGTAGAATTCAGGCTGATACATTCGCCTTCCTCATCCTGAACTTCTTCCCATTAAGGATCGACATCACTGGGGCTTCCAGGTCGTTTCTACACGCGGGAGTCCTTAGGCCTTTCTCACCAAGACCAGGTCCGAACTCACCTTCTTCTTGGACAGGTAATTTTAATTCCCCACGGTAAGAACTAGTCGAGTTCACGCGTCCTGCAGATCAGGACACAAATATATATATATATATATATATATATATAATAGATGTGATACTCTGAATAGACAAAACTGTTTTGATAAGTTTTTTAATAATTCGCATCGTTTTGGTTTTGATTGTAAAAAGCTACATTGAAAATAGAAAAATTAAATTCCGGGAAAAACAACCTCCCAGCATCCATCCAAGGGAACGCGCCGTTTAGATCTACAAGGAACAAGTACACTTTGGCACCCTTTTTGGCTAGTTCTCTACCTACCATGATTTGCAAGACGTAAATATTGTCAATAGTACTGCTTCTCTCCCTAAAGCCAAAAACCTTCTTTTATAGAGCAGTTGGGAAGATGAATCTTCTTCGGGGTCATAAAGAGAACTCGACTCTTTGCGGAAAAGTTTAATATAATTAGTTTTTAGGCTAAGTATTTTGATAATCTCCACTCTTGGGGGTTCTTGAGTAGGGACGAAAATAGATTAATACTCAAGCATATCTTCTTGGTTTCTAAATTGCGATATTTTCTGTTCAGCCTCACAGCTGCCTTTTTTGGCAGACTCACTGTTTTTATACATTCTCTCTCGATCGACTTTCCACACTTATGTAACGACGTACAAGTGCGAGTTGTTGAAGTCTAGTTACAACTGCAAATTGCAATGAACGCTCGATATATTAACAAACAAACCAAAATTTAAAAAAAAAAATTTTAAAAAGATTACATTAGATATGTTGCGGAACAGGGAGGGGGGGTCAGTTAGCCGAAAATTGGTAACGTAGTTTGTAGACGGTCCCTTAGGCAGGAATCTGGTAAGTGTTAAATATCTCAAGCCTTTTGTTATAATGTATTAGATTGCCAACAGAGCATTCGAACTGGCGGTGAAGCGAGCTTACAGTCCCTGGTTACATCCAGATATAATTTTCAATTTAACCAAAATGTCAAAGGATTTTTACAATAGGGTTGAAACCATGCACTCTATAGCAAATTCTGTAAGCAATGCACGGAATAACATACTTGTAAATGAATTGAACTAATTCTGCATTGGAATATATTACTCTTTTACCTTTTCTTAGATAATTTCGAAGAGAAGAACTGATTTGAAAAAACTTGATGAAGCTAAAAAGGGTAAAAAAAAAATTAGGTTATAAAAATACATAGAGGTATATGATTCAAAAATAATAATATGGACGCTTTTATTCCACATATAGAGTTCTAATTCAAATTTAGGCAATGTATAGCTCTCTATTGCATTTGGTTGATGTATAGCTCCACAGGTACTATGATCTTGCATAGAATGTGAAGCTGTATACCACCTAAACTCAACGTGGAGCTGTATGAAATAGAGGCATCGGCATATGAGTTATTAAAGGGTGATTTTTTAGACGAATTTGCCAATAAAAAAAAAAAGGATTTTTGGATATGCTATTAGACCTACAAGATAAACAGATAATCTCTGGTCAACAAATTTGTGATGAGGTGAACTTCATGGCAATGACAGTAAGTATACGCAGTGATTCTTAACAAAACTTATATTTTTATGAATAAAATAAAAAATATTTTTTCATTAGCATACAATTTTTTTGCAAAAACAGGCATATGATACAGTTTCAGTCACTCTGCAGTTTATAGTATTGATGTTGGCTTACTATCCTGACGTACAGGTAAGGCAATAATTTTGGATCCGAAATTCCTGCAAGCGAAACAGTTTTCTATTTTAATAAGTGTCATCGCTATAAATTTAAGCCTACTGAAGTTTTGATGGCGTGCAACTGTAAAATGCAAAGTGCTACATTTTCAATGGGTTTTTAATGGTTTGCTGAAATTTTAACGTTTCTTATGAATTAGCAAAATAGTACAACTTCCACGCTTGTAGAAGTTGCATTTCTAAATTAAAGAAAATTTTTGACAAAATACAGGAGTTTTTCAAAAAAAAATTCAATCTTCAACAAAAAAAAACATTTCATTTATTATTCTTAGCAAAAGAATTAAATTTCTTCAATAAAAGACATGATTTTTTTTGTAAATCATCAACTGAGAAAATAAATTCTTAACAAAGCAGTTCGCATTTCTAGCAAGTAGAAGATTCTTTTACCAAAAAATATGAATTCTCCTCAAAAATAGTTATAGTCGATGTTTTAAGCCAAGTAAGATTTTAATTTTCATTTAAGGACAGTTTTAATTGAACGAAAAAATATGCATTATTGAAAAAATAGTTAAATTCTCAGACAATAAATGAATTTTTAATAAAATAATTGACGAATTTCAACAAAAATTGAAATTAAAAGTAAGGAAGTATTTTAAGGTAATAATAATATATTACATAAGAGAAAGGATAAGGCTCAGGTTGTTAATGCGTGAAAAACAAAAGTTTTTAGCCGTCTAAGCTTTAGAAAATACTTTTTAACACGAGAACTATGAAAAGATCAACTCAACAGCTGGCAAAAACAGTTCCAAACGCAAAGTAGCCAACAAAGGCAAATTCAACTTAGTCTAAAATTTAAGGTCGAATAAAAAAAACTGGTGAGCAGAAAATTCCTACTGAACACTATGAAGGTCGCTTTTTTGGCTTTGCAAACCTTTTTTATGTGTCTCTGTCATCAATTTTGAGAAAATATTAAAAGACTCAAGGACTTGTTCTTCATAAATATTGATTTAAATAAAATAAAGGGTCTGCGGTCTAAACCCTTTATTTGACATTTTTTCGGGAAATTTATAATTTTTGTATTTGCTCTAACATATTTTATATGGACTTGATATCCCTTAAAAGAAAACTGAAAAAAACCATATTAAAATAGCACTGTGACTTTTTAAAGATAAAATAAATATTTAAACTTATTAGAAAAAACTTTCCTCAGCTAACTACTTTCGATTTAAGTCAAAAATTAAGTCATTCGAAATTCAAAAATTAGAACAATCGATATAATGTAAGCGTTGTAAATAACAGCTGACGACTGATTGTATTTAGGAAAGGGTATATCAGGAGTTGAAGAATATTTACGGTGAGGTAATTCCAGAAAATGTTTCCATTACGAGTAAGGACTTAAAAGAAATGAAATACACAGAAAGAGTGATTCAAGAATCTATGAGACTGTTTCCCACCATAGCATTCGTTTTACGAAATGTAGAAGAAGATCTTGAAGTAGGTTAGTTATTGTTTCATTTGTTAGAGACTTTTTCTAAAATATCGTTTAATTATTTATTAAAAACTAATTTTATTTTCAGGAGGTTACACATTGCCGAAAGGTTGTACGGCCTTTTGCTCTGTAGTGAAGATTTATCACGATGAAAAATACTGGCCTGATCTATTCAAATTTGATCCTGATAGATTTCTTCCAGATGAAGTCGCGAAACGGAATCCATACTGTTATTTGCCTTTTAGTGGAGGACCAAGAAACTGTATAGGTTTATATATTATTAGAAATAGGGGGACAAAATGATGTTTTAAATCAAGCTAATTATTTTCTCATAAAAATACTTTTGTTTTTGTTTTAGGTCATGTATATGCCATGATGGAAATGAAGACACTTGTAACCAGAATTCTTCTTAAATTTATTTTAAAAATGAAACATAAGCCGCCCATAATTAAGATTAAACAAAGGACTAAAGTCACATCTCACCCGCTTGAACCAATTAGAATAGAAATTGTGAGGAGGTTACCAGATATCTGAGGGATCAATATTTTAAGCTCAAATAGATATCAATTTTCGCTTTCGCATATAAATTTTTGAAAACTCAAAATACTTGAATAAAACTGTTAAAAAAACCTTCTGACATACTACATCCTGACCTCTTGCATTCCTATTTTTTTAGTATCTTCATATGCTCTATAAAGTACGTTATTAGGCATAAAATAATTTAATAAGAATTGTTTATTTGTCTGCTGTATAAATTCAATATTTTTGAATGCTGGGTTCGGATATCTCAGTGGAACTTGAGACCAATTTTTTCAAAATTCATAAATAATAATCAATATTAAAAAAATATTGAATTAAGACTATTGGAAAAAGCAATTATTATCAATCATTGGATACATTTAATCATGTTTAAACCATAACTTAATTTTAAGAAATTATTTCAGGGAAGCGCCTGATTTTAGAGCTACAATTTTTACGCTCTTTAAAGTCTCGGACTCTATGATCTAAAATCATAGAATTTGTGACTTGAGAGCAAAGGGGCATGCCCTTATACATAAAAATTCAAAATCTATACCTTAAAAGCAAGAATTCCGAGACCTTAGTTCTCGCGCCAAAGCGTGGTAAAGTCAAGGAGGAATCCCGAATTGGATAAAACTCTGTAACTCCTGGCGCAGCAGTCTTCCTGCTTCCTTTGAGAGAAGTGGTCTTATATTATGGTCCCTGCAGGTCCTGGTAGAGACGTCATCGGCTTTCTTAGCGAGTTTCTGCTTCTCCCTCCAGGAGGTGATTTCAGAGAAGTTTCTGATATCGATCTAGTCTATTCCGGTGATGGACGCTCTACTGCTACTTCCTGCTGGGCAGGATACTAGTTTCGACCTTTGTGACATCAGTTCAGTTCAGTTTCCGATCAGTTCAAAATACTTTTTATTGTAATACTTTTTTTAAATTTAATTTTGTGATAATACTTGTGTTTTCTTTAATCTAGTTATGTGTGCGTGTTCTCAGGAAAAATATAAAAAAAACCTGTTTAGTTTCTTATACAATAATTTAACTTATATGCTAACTTACGAACTACTATTTACAATACTTACATGTTACTTTAGATATACCCTAACTGTGAGACTAGGTACTAACATTCGCAATTTGATTTTGTGTCAAATGATGCGGGAATTTATACTTAACATCAAACGGCAAGTTCTTATATTGCAGTTTACACGTGTTTTTTAGGCTATCTAACGTAGAAAGCTGCATGTTATAGAAATCCGCGGTTAGTTTACAAATTTATTGTTTAATCGTAGTGATTCCAAGTTTGAAGTGAAAAGTAAAGGTTTTCGTACTTCTTTCTGCATTTATTGCCATTCGTAGGCACTTATTTTGTAATCTTTGGAATTTTTGTATATTCGATTTACAGGTATTTCCCCATATTGGGGCAGCATATAACATTATAGGTCTAACAATCATTTTATAAGTAGTGAGTTTATTTGTTACACTCATTCTGCTCTTTCCACACAAGAGTGGGTAGAGGCTTCCTATAGCTGCCGAGGCTTTTTTGAGCTGTTTCGACACGTTTCGTGTGCTTAAGCTTAGAGTCTAGTATCTCACCTAAGTATTTTGCTAATAGGCTAATGTAATCAGCGATTCGAGCTAGCTGCTGAACTGTCCAAGGGCCTGCTCTGAATCCGAACTGTTCCGGTATTAATTGCTTTGTAACATGTTCATGATCTTGCTTGGAGTCGCTTTAAGATTATCGTTTTTAAGATTTTGCTAAGAGTGGCTATCAAACTGATAGGTCTATAGTTTGTAGGCAACGTTATATCTTTTCCCGGTTTGGATATTGGCAAGAAATTCGCTTTTTTCCAAGCTTTTGGAAAGTAGCCCTGTTATAAGGATGCGTTTATTATATGCGTAATTTGGACTATGGCTTTTTCAGACAGGTATTGAAGTACTATGTTTTGAATCCCATCTAAGCCAGGGGCTTGTTTAGATTTTGCTTTCATTATGGCCCTTTTGATTTCCTTAGGAGTTACTAGTTGAATGCTATCTAAATCTGATTCTAGTGCAGTGATTTCGTTAAAAAGTTTTTCTATCTCTATATTGTACTCAGAATTTCCCATTTTTACAGTTAATTGATGCACCTTTTCAAAATGATCTGCTATGATTTCACTTTTATCTGTATCTTTAAATAGTACGCCATTTGGACCCTGCAATAGTAGAATGTTCTTTTTTCTTTGCCCTTTTAGAATTCAAGTTATTTTCCACAATGAGTTGTCTTTTGTATTCATATTAGTTAATTTAGTCTTCCAGTTCTGGTTTTTAAAAGTGAAAATTGATTCTTGTATCTTTTTATTCGCTTTGTTTATAATTGGTTTCAGATATTTATTTTTTGTCCTTTGTGATATTCTTCTTAGGGTGTTTCTGTATTTAAACTGTTCTATTATATTTTTTGGGAGATTGTTATTGAATTTAACGAGTTGATATTTTTTGATGTGAGACTTTATAGAATAATTTATAATTTCTGGTAAATTTTTAACACTACTATCGATAGATTGCGTATCATTTAGAAGCGAGTTTATTATTAGACTTCTATTTATTTGTTCTTTAAAGTTTTTCCAATCAGCATGTTTGTAGTTTAGAAAATGAGGAGATTTACTGTACTCTACATCTATTTGTTTGTCATTTATTAACATTAAAACAGGTTTATGGTCTAAATCAAGTTCGTCAAGTGCTTCTATAATATCCGGGTTAATAATATTTTTAAGAATGGCTAAACTAGGGTAAACTAGGGTAAACTAGGTTGCAAGGGTTTCTATCTGTAAAGTCACGAATTGTGTTTCCATTCTTATTATTTAAATAACAATTCCAGTTAATATGTTTTGAATTTAAATCACCTGCTGAAATTATTTTATTGCTGAGGCTAAATAAATGATTTGAATTCTTTTTTGAAATATTATTTTTTGGGGCATAGAGAGCTAGAACAACCAGCAGCTCTTTTACTTACTCTATCTTTTCTATAGAAAATATATCCGGGAATTCGCGTTTTTTATTTTTTAGCAAACCAGGTTTGTCCAACAATTAATATACTTACCTCATATTGTTGGAGGAAAGTAGGTACCTTGTGCAATCTATTTTTAAGCCCACCTGCGTTCCAGTGGGCGATTTTTAATAAGTTTTAATTTTTATCACTAGCCATCAAGTTCAACAGCTAGTTCGTTCAGGGCTTGTAGTCTTTCGAAATTTGTCTTACATGTTAACATTTTATCTCTAAGTTTAAGGGCTATTTTAAAAAGTTTACCTAAGTCGCAAATTTGATTGATTTCCTGGAATACGTTTCTTATATCCTAAATTCCTGGTTCAGCATGTTCAGCTGTGGTTGTAGGCCTTTAGGTTGGTTTTGTCGTTTGTGAGGTCCTTGGTAGGAGAGAAAAGTTCCTTTGTATATCTCCGCTATATCTTTTTATGTTGCTGTTTATCCTTGGAGTCTGTCCTTGTCGTTTCATTCGCAGATTCGCAGTTTTTTCACTTTTTTCAGATGTATTTTGTATGTTTCAAATCCCGTGAAATTGGCTGGACGGTCTCCTTTGCAGTTAACGCATTTTGGCTTATCCTTGTCTCTGATGTTCGGGCAGTCTGTTGTAAGGTGTTCTTTAAGGCACTTCACACACATTGGGTGACCATTTTTGTATTTCTGAAGTGTTCTTATCTAATCTTCATATAGCAAGCTGCCTTTATTTTAAAGGCATTTTGCGGTTTTTCATCCTTATGGAGGTTTACGAGGTAGAGTGAATTTTGCCATGCTGCTTCTTCAGATTTTTGCTTCATGCTCACGACATCTTCAATTTGTAGTCCTTGCTCTTCGAGGCTATGTTTCACGTTTTCTGTGTCAAAGTGTCCCAGTCCGTATATGACTAGTTTTTTATTTTTTTTCCCCCCTTGTTGAATATGTGTGGAATGAGATTTCATTTTTAACTAGAAGGTCCTCAATACTTTGATGGTCCTCTATGCAGTCTAGGTTGATTGTAGTTTTGGTTGATTTTTTGTTCTTTTTAACACTTACCTCTCCAGCGGTTACTTCCTGCATGGTGTTTATGATTATCGTAAAATCCTATATTGTATGGTCCAGGATGATGGGTGGAATTTTTCCTTTCTTTGCAGAGTTGCTGGTTTGGTCTATATTTGTCTGAGCGGAGTCACTTTCTATTTTGTTGCGTTCCTCTTCCATAAGTCTCTTCGTTTTTCTCAGGTTTTCAGTGATTTGATTTCCTGCTCCCTCCTGCCCCATCTGGGATAGGTCAGTAATATCCTCATCTTCCAAAGTTTGAAGTTCCTCAAATCCATTTGAGAGTTTCAGTAGTTTGCTGCTGTTAACTTTGCAGTAGGATTTAAGAGACGGACGTTTTTGTCAGTCCAGTCCCTGACCATCAGCTTCTGATTTTTAGGAATTTTGCTCCAGGTGCAGGACAGGGCTAATGGCCCTTCCGCCC
This sequence comes from Druon quercuslanigerum, assembly GCA_010014905.2. Taxonomy (NCBI): domain Eukaryota; kingdom Metazoa; phylum Arthropoda; class Insecta; order Hymenoptera; family Cynipidae; genus Druon; species Druon quercuslanigerum. Next base: position 34,206 of record JAAAKG020188583.1, on the reverse strand, counting down.
TATGATAGTGACAAATGCCACACTCCTTCGCCAAAGCTTTCAGTACAGACGCCAGCCAAACACCTTCGTCTGTCTGATATCTAGTTAATCGAACGATCTATATACTTAATCTATTGAAACGCGCATCTTTTATGCTTAAGGGTTCGGCGCGCGCACTAAAGTTCGTCCTGACGCTCCCACTTCGCGCATTTGAAGCGGAGATTGGATGCCGGTTGAATTTTGTCTCATACTTTTTAAAGCCAAACAAAGTGACCTAAAAATCTGTCAGATTCTTTTTTTTTAATTTTCAACAATCTAAAATTTTTTTAAATTAACAAGTTTCAAATTAACTTTGAATCCTTTGAACATTGTTAAATATTTATTAAGCATAATAGAATTTTTTGTAATTTTTTTAATACAAATTTAATTTCTCTTTTTTCAAAATAAAGAAATCATTTGAAATTTAACCATGGTTCTTGAGATAATTGTATTGTTCTCTCAAAATGTTCCAAAATTCTTAAAAGGTTTATATTTTTTTGTTCGAAATTTTCAAAAATTTACATTTCGTTAAAAAATCTTCTGCATCTTCTCAAGATTAAAATTATTTTCAGTTCTTTTAGAAACTGCTGAATCTTCTACAAATCAAAAAAGTTTTAATCAGAAAAAATTGTTTTAGGATCTTTCAGATTCTTTTTCGGCATATTTTGAAATCTTCAAAACGTAAAATTAACCTTTTAAAATAAAATCTAAATAATTTTAAATCTAAATAACAACCATCGAAAACTATAAAATAGTTTATATTTTCAGTAAATTATTGTTTAAAAAACATAATTGAACATTTTTAAACGAAAATTAACTTTCATTGATCATACTTTTCTGACGATTCGATACGAATAATTATGATGAATAATTCACAATCTAAATTCCCTGATGGGCAAATTTCCTTTTTATTTTAAATCCTAAGCTAAATATCATAAAATAGCTTTGCCAAAAATCAAATTTTAAAATAAATTAAATTTGTTTACAATGTATAATTTTAGTTCGTTTTTTAAAATAAAAAATTAAAATGCATATTAAGATATCATTTTTTTATAATCTTAAGTAAAAATAGATTATATCAAATAATGTCCATTATTCACAGATATTAAAAGTAGAATAATATTTTTTAAAAGAGCAAAATTTAAAAAAGAAAATATATATATATATATACTTTATTTAAATAGAGACCGTTGCCACAAATATTTGGTTTAAAGTTCCTGTATTTTATTGAAAATTTAAATTTGTGAAAGAATATTTAAGCTTCTGGGCGACTAATTCCTCTTTTTGGTCGAAAATTCCTTTAAAAATTAAAATATTATAATTTATATATTTGATTGAAACTATCATTTTTGTTAGAAATCTGGTAGAAAATTTAAAAAACTTTTGAGTTTAAAATTGAATTATTTGGTTGAGAATTTGTTTTTTTTTGTTGATGTTTTTATGAAAAAAGTATAAAATATATAAATTTTTAACTATAAAAGATAAATTATTAGGCGGAAATGGAATATTTACATCTTTATTTTAAAAAAATTATTTCAAGCTAAAAAAATGAATGTTCAGTCAAATAAATTACTTTTTAATCAGAGTGATAAATTATCAATAAAAAACGTCACTTTTTAAAGAAAAAGATTACATTTATATAAAAACGTAAACTTTCCACAAAAAATTAAATAGTTAGAGTGAATTTTCAACTAAAATTATAAACCTGCAGCTAAAAAAATTTAATTTATAACCAAGTGAATGAATTTACAACTAAAAAGGTAAATTCTCAACCAATAATTAAAAAAAAATTAAATTTTCAGGTAGTAAAAAAATTTTTTACCGATAAAGAAACGAATTTTTAACAAAATAGTTGAATTTCTGCCTAAAAGATCAAATTAAATTTTTAACGAAATAGTATAATTTTTAATTAAGAAGATTAAATATTTATAAGAAAATATAAATTTTCGACAAAAAATGAAACAGTCAGATTTTATGTTAAAAAAATTAATTCTATATAAGAACAAACAAATTTTCAACTCAGAAGATCAATTTTTAACCAATAACATTATATGGCTACCATAATAGACGAATTTTTTACAAAGTACATAAATTTTCAACCAAATATTTGACTTTTGAAAGGAATTTTTAATTAAAAAAAGGAATTAGTCACCAAGAAGGTTAAATATTCTCCCACAAATTTGATTTTTCTACTTAGGAGTATAAGCTTTGAACCAAACATGTAGTAGTTAAATTTTCAGTTAAAAAATTAAGTTTTTACCAAAAAAAAAAAATATTGTCAAAAAAATAATTAAATTCTAACAAAAGAAAGGTTTTTTAAATAAAATAATGAATCATGAACCAAGTAAATTATTTTTTTTGTTAAGTTTCACTAACATCTATTGATATTTCATCCAAAAAGGATTTTAATTTTATACCAAAAATATTTAAATTCAACCAAAGATGATTTTTACTGTAATAAAAAAATTGACTTCAATTTTAGTTTCTCGAAAATGTTCTACCTCCATCAAGTCTTGCTCATTTTAGATTGAATTTTGAAAATTTAACAATTTTATTAGAAAAAATTGGAAATTATATGATTTCTTATTTAAAGCTTATAAAAGAAAACAATTTTATTTTAAATATAAGAATCGAAAATTTGCGTGATTTAATATTATAAGAAAATTTTGAAAATTAAAAAAGCTTAAAGGGTTAAAAGGAAATAATTTCCAAATACAATTTTGAAAATGCGATCATTACAAATTAAAAAATTTCAGACAACATTTTTTTTCAATAAACAATTTGATTATATTACACCATTTCTTTGAAATTTTACTTTTGGTCTTTACTGAAAATGTGACTTTTCCATTTTTTTAGGATTGATATTTTTTAGCTAAAAATTCGCCTTCTTGGAAAAAATTTTTTTTAGTATGAAATTTTATTTCTGTTGGGCAAAAATGCATCAGTTTTGCGGAAAATTCATTTTTTGCTCAAAGGTTATATTTTTTGTTTAAAATCAAAATTTTTGTAAATAAAATTTGTCTTCTATCTTGAAGGTTTAATAATTTATATAAACCTTTTATTTATTTTTGATTGAAAAATCTTTATTTGTTAAAAATTGGACTTCTTGGTTAGGTATTTAACTATTATGTTACAAATTCGAATATTTTGTTAAAAAAACATCTTTTATAGTAGAAAGGCATCTCTTTGTTTCGAAATAAAGTAAAAAATTTAAAAATTATAGATTTTTGTATAAAATACAGTTTTTTTCTGATTATAAAATATTCCATATTAAAAGTATCATAAGATTAAAAATCTAGTATTTTAATTTTATTGATTTGAAATGAAAAATGAATGAAAGAAAAATCAGAATATTTGAAAATGTGCTTAGTTCCGCATTTGTCCGCAAGAGGCGCCACAAGCGATGCAAATTACAGGGTAGCAAATGGACCAAGAAATCGGAAAACCGGGACATGAGCGCGAATTTTTTTAAACCGGAAAAAAATGGGAAATGACCGGGAATTTTAGAAATTTTCCGAAGAAAAATCTGTGCAAGTTCCATTGCAACAGTTTTTAAAATAATTAGTTGAACTGATATCTTTTTTAATTAAAACATCATTCAGTTTACAATGCGTAATTTGAAAATCTTTTACTTAAAAAATTCACCATTATAGAATTTTATGATTAAGCGTATATTTTTAATTTGAAGAATTTTAAAGTGTAGTCTTCAAGAGTTGAACAAATAAAAATTTAAAGCATTTGAACTTGAAAGTTTTTGATGAAAAACAGTTTTATTTTATAAACTGTAAATATAAATAAATGAATAAATCATTTTTAAAATGGATCTGCACCTTAAATATTAGAAACTGAACAATAATTTATTTGATAAAGCGATACTAAATCCGCTCAAAGATTAAGAATTTTCAGAATCTGTTTCAATTCAAAAGTCTTCGTTATTAAAAAAATATAATGATGCTATTAATACTTTATAAACTATTTTCAACTTAAAAATGAATTATTAATAATAATATATTCGGAATTACATGCTTTTATCAAATTAAAAATACTGTTTCAGCCCAAATTATTCAATATTTTCACCCATTTTATTTGAAATTTTTTAATTAAGAAAAATAATATTTATTTAAAAGTAAATAATTTTAATTTTAATTGTTTGATATAGAAACTTTTAAATTGTTAAAATTTCGAAAAGGTTTTAAACTTTTAAAGTTACAATTTTTATTTTTCTATTTTAAAAATGTTTAATTTGTTAGCGAAATTGTAAAATTCTTATGTAAAAATAACAGATGAAGACTTATTATTTGGAGAAACAATTTGAGTAATTTTGAGAGATATTTAGAAGTTTTTGAAAGATTTAAAATTATATATATAACATATTTTAAAATGAATAGAATTTTTCCTACAATTTTTAGAAAATCCTGCCAATTTTTTTTAATTCTTAAAATCATCTAGGGTTTTCTTTGAATCGTTTAAAAACTTATAAATATCTCTTAAAATTACTCAATTTTTTCTAAAAATAATAAGTATTCCATTTTTCTTTGTAAATTCAAATTTAAAGGAACATTTTTTTTTAATTCGCCGGATTTCTAAAAATTTTAGAATAAATTCAATTAATTTTAAAAGTTATTTCTAAGGTGTGAAGAAAAAATTAAAAAATAGTTTTATATTTGAAAAAATATAAACGATTTTCTAGATTTCCCAAGATTTGGAAATACAATTTTAAATCCTTTTAATAATGCTTAAACTATTTGAAATGGAAATAATTTAACTACTAATTTAGAAACTTTAAGGTTCAAAAAAATTTTAATTTCTAAATTTTTCATGTTTCTAGCCTAAAATAACTTAATAATATAATGTTGAATTTTTTTCAAATTCATTCATTGATTTTTTTATTTAGTCTATTGAAAATGTTAACGTGGATTTATATTTTTAGAACCTAATCTAAATTTTTAAATTCTATAATTTATAAATGTTACAAATTCTGAATTTTGCAGTTTATCTGGTATTTCCATTAAAACTGTTTAATTGAAAAGTGTTACTACCTTTCAGTTCAAATGTGTAACTTATTGAGCATTTTAATACAAAGTTTTTGATTAGAAAAACATTTAAAATTCAATTTTAAAATTTTAAAATTGCAAAGTTTCTCTTTAAATGCTTTTTTTTTGTTTATTTTTTACCACTTTAATCGGCAACAAAATTAGAATATAGTACGAATTTTTTCTTTTCGAGAAAAAATAGAAATTTCGATTTTTCAAATTAAAACTCAATTTTCGGAAAACGGCCTGTATATCGTATCAAAATTCAAAAAAATGCGATCTTCATGCTTCCGACCGACTGTGCAATGCAAGAAGCAAAATGAAACTGATCCTAGATGTCAAACAGTGGGTCAAAAGTTTTTCCAAAATTTGCATAATTCATATTTTTAAACCCTATGTCAACAGCCATTAAAATACAGAAATGCTAATTTCCATTTATTGTTACATAAATAATTTTTCGTTTGCAAAATACAAGATTCCAGTTTGCAAAAATTTCACATAAATTCCTTTTGCAGGCTGTAACTATTTCTGAGTATAATATAATGTGGGGAAGTATATGTCAGTACAGTTGTGAACTCATCGTCTTAAAAAGGATGGAATTATGCAAATTTCTCTACACGACATAACTTTCTGTAGAAAAATTTTTGTAGTTTTTTCATCATTTATCTGAATTTTAAAGTAGACCTAAATTTGTTGAAAAATTATTTGGGTAAAGAATAATAAAAAGACATTGTTTATTTGTTTTTATAAATTCTCAGAAATAATGTATTTAATTTCTGTTTTTATTCGGTCTTATTTCAGTCTTTTCCCGGTACAGAAATTTCGGTGCAAGCACCCACAACATAATTTAAAACAAAATGTAGATTTTTGCAGATTTCAAATAAAAAATACCTAGGAATATTGAAAATGATTGTTTGATTTAAAAAATTATTTTAACAGAATATTTAAAAATATTTTAAGAGATTTCCGAAATTGTTAAAAAAGGCCCTAAAAGATTTGAAGGATAATATTAAAAATGCCAGACAAGAAAATGAAAAGAAAGAAATTTTTAAATCAAAAAGACTTTCTACAAACTGTTGAATTTTCAAGCAAAAATAATAATTTTCTACTTTGTATTTATGCGTTAAGCGAGCCATGTTGCACAACATAAGTATGGTACGGCCCTGACTGTTTACATTCCGAGACATTCGATTTAAGCCAAGGTCAGAATCAAACGTGTGCTTAAATCAAAAGTGTAGTGTATTTAAATTTGGTCAACTAACCCATTTTAAATTGAACATTTATTTTATTTATTTATATATTCGAAAATATTGAACTTAGACCAGTCGAGAAATCACAATTAACAACAAATTATTTAATACATTTTGTTTTATTTTTAACTCTGCAAGCAAGAAACTCTGAAAGAAATTTTTTAATGTATATTTAATTTTTATAAGCAACCTTCAATTAAGATCTACAGCATTATCCTTAGATTTTCTTTTGTATCTCGCGTTATTATGCACAAAATTGATTTTTTTACAGCATTATTTAAGGATAATAAACAATACATTGTGGATTTCCCTTTGCCAGAAAAAATTTAATTCTACACAGAAAAAACTAGGGTTTCAATCAGAACCAATTTTTGGTTCCAAATGAGCTGCAACAAAAAGAAACCTTTCTTGCTGAAAAGAAAACGAAAATGGTAAACGGTTTCTAAATGAACCAAAAATATTAATTGAAACGGTTCCAATTGAGCCCATTTTTGTTCCGTCTGCTATTCTTGATGGGAACATAGTGGATATCAAATGTGACATTTTTTGAGGTTATGTTGGAAATACGACGCTTTTAACTGCGCATGTGCCAAAAAAGCGCGGTATTACTTAAAATGATATAATATACACTTGCAATATCACGTCAATACTGCATTTTTTAGGAAGTTGTATGTTTCTATCATATAATTTAATTTTGTATTAAGAAGTATATAAAAGATTTGTTAACATTTTTCTGTATGATTATTCATAGTATTTATTGATTTCAAAAAGGCTCACGTAGTTCGGCACATGCGCTGTTGTAAATTTTGCATGGCCATCTATCGGATATTAACGAACTAAAAAGCAATCCTAAAAAGAATTCTAATAGTTTTTTCTGTGTTAAGTGGGGATGGATACCAAAATGTTGGAGAAATTTTGTTGAAACAAGTTAGATAACTTTTAAATAAAAAAACTGATATTTCAATTAAAATGATAAGTCTTCAATAAAAAATTACTTCTAGCCAAATAGGTGTGTTTTAAACCAAGAAAACTATTTTTTTTATCAAAAAAGAAGATTTTGCAACAGCGCACACGCATTTTTAACTAAAAATGATATAAATTTTGTAACAAAAAAATGGTAGATTTAAACTTTCAGCTAAAAGAATTAATTTTTTTCCAGGGAAGTCGAGTTTTTTGTACTGAAAACATAAATGTTATATTTTAAACTAAAGGTGAAATAGTACATTTGCAGTAGAAAAAAAATAATTTTCGATCTATAATGACAAGTTTTCAACGAAATAGTTCAATTTTAAACTAAATAATTTAAATTAGGAAATTTTCTTGTAAAATAATAAATCTTCCAGAAAAAACGAATTTTTAAATAATTGGATGATTTATCACCTGAAAGAAGAATTTTCCACGAAAAAGATAAATTTTCTATCCAAAAATACATATCTTCAATGAAAATTTCCTTTGACTTGTTTATACAAATAATTACTACTGGATAATTTAAATGCTTACTAGTACTTTCGAAACAATTTTAAATTGTTTAAACAAATTCAAATTATTCAGCAATTATTTATTCCCAAAAAAAGTAAAATGCAATTTGATTTTTTGATTAAAATACAATAGTTTGTTATTGTTTAGAGTAGAAATTTTTTTTAAAACATTGTATAATTCTATAAAAAATTATTTATCGTTTATTATAAATAAAAATCTATTTTATTTTATTTTTATAATTGTAGAAAAAAAGTGCTTGACCAAATAAAGATTGTTTATAAAAAAATAAATTTATTAAGCATTAAAAGAAATGTATGAAAATTATGTTATTATTAAAAAAAAACGTAACATAAGATACCATTCAGAAAAGAAAGTTGATTTCTCTGGCTCAATTTTTCGATATTTTAAAAAAGACAATAAATAGTTATTTAAATAATTACATAATGTGTTGAGAAAAATGTACTACTCCAAGGAATGTCAAGAAATTACATTTCAATCAGAAAACACGATTGTTTTTTACATTTTTTCAGAATAAATAATTGTTTAAATAATTAACATTTGTTAAAGAATTAAAAATTGTTGAAAATGTCATGACAAATATTTAAATTTTTCATCAGTAATTATTTGTATGATAAAGATAACGGAAATTGCGAGAAAGTAACAATAATACGTAAAAATGTAATTTTTTTATCTTTGTGTCATATATTTACGGCGTTCCGGGGAAGTTGCGGGTGGGCTGCAAATAAAAATTATTATTATGGTTTCATGTCTTTTTATTTTAAATAAAAATTAAATAAAAATTAAATAAAAATTTAAAAATTAAAAATGGACAGATCGACTGTCTGTGTAGACCAAGTCGAGTATCTGAGATGAACAAATCGACCCGCTATGATGAGCGTTTCGATTCTTTATAATGATCAGTTCCGCCCTCGTGATGATCAGTTTGACTCTTTATTTCAGAATAAATTTAATTTAAATATTAACAATTAAAAATTAAATTCTAATATAAAAGTGTATTTAAAACTTCAGTTTTAAAAATATCCTTATGAATAACATTTCAGGACAGAAATTACTATCTCGAAACTTCTTAACTATGGTTATTATCATGCTGAATATGTTACAGAATATATTTTATTGAATATCTATATGTTGCTTTTCTCCAAAACTGTATTTGATGATTTTAGGTTTACATAAATATTTAAATAAATTATGAAAAAATTTTCGAAATTTGTCTGTAAAAAGTTTTACCTTGGAAACATGTTTACATAATTCAGTTTTCATTAGTTATTGCTTGCATTGGTAGCGTTTTTTAAGAGGAATTTATGTGACGTTCTTACAACTTTGCACATTTTAATCTGAAAATATAAAAGTAAATTACCATTTTTGCTTTGTAATCGAAGTTAACATAGACTTCGAGAATATGAATTATTAAAATGTCGGAAAAACTTTTGACCCGCTGCTCGACATTTAGGATGAATTTATAGCACTTTTCGTATGGATAAAAGCAACTTCAGTGGGAAAGGCTCAGTTTTATTTTGATAGTCGCAATTAACAGTCGGTTCGAATTTAAAAAATGGCGGTGATCTTGTATTTGTTTATCGGTATTTCAAGCATTATCCTATTAACGCTCATTGACTACATAAGAAATTATCAATTTTATAAAGATGGTGACAAACTGCCTGGACCGAAGCAGCTCCCTATTGTGGGAAATGCTTTTACATTTATAGGATTGGATTCCAATGGTAATTTTTGTTAATAAGTGCAAGTTATTTAAATTTATTCTATTTATTTAAACTGCCGTTATTCAATATTCATGCTATGTCTTACTTTAAAAACTATCTCTCAGAATTTGGTCGAAGTGGCTTCATCCAAAGGAGCAAATCTCAAAACTGTTTCTATTGATTTTTGTATCTGGAATGTCTGAAAACAATTTTCCGATCAAAAAGGAAAAAATTTTATTAAGCGTTTTATCAAAATTCAGTTTTACTTAAAAAATAGAAAATTTCAGTTTTTCTGGAAAAGAAAAAGAGATATGAATGTTTTTTTGCAGCTACGCACGATAAACTGATGTATTATGCTGATCGATATCCTTCGCCATTTCGCGGATGGCTGGGCAATCAATTGTTTGTTGGAATTTTCGAGGCTGATCAGATTAAAGTAAATATAAAGTTAAAAAATTGATAATTTATTCTTTATTTATATTTTAATTTTTATTTTAAGACTGTTTTAACAAGCCCAAAAAGCATGGGAAAAGCTTCTGTATACAGACTCCTTCAACCCTGGCTCGGTAATTCATTGATTCTTGCTCCAGGTAATTCATATAAATATAAGTAAATTTTAAATACATATATGTAAAACGACCGAAATTTTTATTTTTACGGTAACAAATTTAGATAACGACGTTTTAAAGAAAAAATTTATGGTTACAACATTTTATAAAATCTCCTATACCGGTGTCTTTCGATGCACTTTCACACTAAAAGAAAAAAATTCTCGTTCAATTGGAAAAATTATCGTATCGGCTTGTCTCGTTTCCACGAAATTATTAATTCAACCGAGCGATCTCGAGTACATTTGACACTTGTCAAGTAACTTGTTTTTTTTCAGCTTATGATAAATGAATTTAAATGTGTTTTTCTTCAAAGGGAATATATATTTTTCTCAATGTAACCGCTTTATATATTATCTGTGTGCATTGAAAATTTGAAATATAAAATAACAAGAAATTAGTTATATCATGAAGGAAATGTATATGGTGTAAACCAAAGGTTTCAAAAGAAACATTTCAATATTTGTAATCTATGTGTACTTTAAACATATACCATATATTTTCAAAAATGATCATACTAAAAAATTATTAAAAATCATTCAAAATTCTTTGAATAAATTTAAACATTATTTTAACGATACTCAGTATTTGATATATGCTTTTTGAGAAATAAATGTGGCTGATCTTCCAAAGTAAAAAATTTTATTCTAAATTTTTCTAACAAGTTTTATAAATGATATAAGGATTTTGGAAACCAAAATCAATCTTCTATACCATTAAAAACATTTTCAAAAATATCAATTTTATTAGAAGGAATTGCTATGATATCATCAAAATGTCTTTTATATAGGACAGGTGTAAAAGTCTAATAATTCAAGTGCTCTTTTTCAATGTCTAGAAAAACTAAATCTGAAACTACCGGAGATCAGGGAGATCACATAGGGCAACCTGATATTTGTTTATAGAATTTGTTATTAAAAAAAACGTACCATTAAAAACTGTTCTTGTGGCTATTAATATTTCATTCTTAGTTATTTTTGTTATGTTACGATTTAAATGGAGTTTTTCCTCAATGCTATCTAGAGCGAGATTAAGTGGGATGCTATGAAACATTGATACCATATCTAAGGAAACTATTGAGTAAGTTTTAGGTACGTTAATATTTTGACGAATATCTTTAAGTTGCCAACTATTTTTTAAAGATGAACTAGTATTTTGTGAAACTGATTTCTAGATATTAGATATGTATCTCCATAAATTGGAATTAGGAGAACCAATAGTAGAATTAATCAATCTCCAACTTAAATTTGTTTTATCGATCTTTGGGAAGGCATAAGCTTTGGCCACAATACTATTATGAGTTTTAAACATACTAGTTTAAGTATTTTTATATAGGATATCATTCTAAAGAATAATTTTAATTGTTTTATTACAGTCATCCCTATTAGCTGCAACGGTTTAACTGCCCTTGTCAGCTTTAACTAAAATTAAATCTTTATGTTCATTTTAAAAATTTTCAACTAACTTGTCTGATTTTTCTAAATTTTGGAATTTATTTATGTTATTGTGATTTAGAACTACTTGGGGGACAGTTTTTTGAATGTTAGGTTTTAAATCTTCTCGTTTCAAAGAACACGCATTCCAGGCGTTAAGACACATTGAATGTGTAATAGATTTATCGGCTAATCTATTTCTGTGTTTTCGCACAACTAGAGAATGTCGAGAGAATAGTCGTTTTGTTGGTACTGAAGTCGCCGAAGTACACTCAAAAGCTCGTGCCATTCTATTTACAAATTTTAATTTTTAGTAATGAGAAATTTAAGTCTCTTGATTTTAAGAAGAAAAGTTGTACTAAAGCTTTGGAACAGTACCTGTGGTTCGTAATACTGAGTTTGATAGATATGTACAAATTTTTCTACAGACTCTTTTTCCATTTCCTTTCCACACGCAGTTAGCTCAAATTTCTCTCTCTTATGTCTGGAATCCAACATTAAAACCCAGTAAACCCAGTGGCTCTTCCTATAGTGCTTGAGAAGTTTTTCGAGAGCTGCTTCAAGGTCATCTAAAATATTTTCCTCTACTAGAGTCCTTTTATATTTTACAATCAGATCGTTCATTAACTTTTTAAGTTTATGTATGATCAGATTTCAACTAACGATTACTGAAGGCAAAGTAACATTCTTTTCTCCACTGAGCCTGCATGATAAAACTTCTTCTTCCAAAAAGCACCATTCATAGGAAGTAATAAGCAAATGTTTTCAATCTTTGTTGTTTTGGCAGAGCATGCTTAATGCTGCTTTCATTCCAAACGCTAGAATTAGCATTACGAATGCCGAGTTCCAACTGGTTGAAATATCAATGTTAGGAAACATCATCTTGATGTTGCAATGGATGCAAAAAAAAAAAATTTTATTTATTTAGCCACTGCTAGGAATTTTTCACTCTAGTAAATAACGTTCTCAGCTTAGGAAGTTAAGCATCTCCTTCTTTTTCCTTAGAATAAAATTCTTTCTCTCTGCTTTAATTTTGGTCTTTGCTATCTTTATAATCTTCATAATAGTAGTCTTCATCTTCACTACTCAACGCCTTATTTTCAGTTACCTGTGTCATCTATCCACAGGATAGTAAAGATTGTTTCGGCACCCAGATTCAAAATGTGAACAATGTAACGATAATGTTGATCTTCGACATTAAAATTAAACATGGCCTTAGATAGGTCTTCCATTAACTTTGTATTCGCAGAAGCATTGTCCACAGCTATACCCTGTAGTTTATTTTCTATTTTCTATTTCTGAAGAGTGCTGTGAAAACTGGATAGATATCGCGACCAGTATGATATTCATTAGAAGCAACGAAATCGATGACAAAGGAGTGTAAAACCCAATCATTACTGATGAAGTGGCCTATAATTACATTAAAGTAGCGATGTACGAATGAGGGACAACCATCGACCGTGAAAGATATTTTGAACATTTAAATAAATGTAATATCAAATAAAAAAGTATCACCTTGCACACTATATGCATTCTCCTGAATTTAAATTGTCATTCATTTCTTATTTCTCTTTAAATCTTTGACATTCAAAACGTGAAAATTCAAAATATTAACGAGACGAACCGATACGATCAAAACAAAAGATTTACCAAGTAGGATATACAAAAAAACCTTTTGGGGAACCGTTTTAAGTCAAGCGAGGTAACCGATTTTCTCGTCTTGAAGGCCACACTAATTTTATTATACACAATTTTTAGTTTGTATTGCAGTTTATTAGCTGCAGGTCACGCGTGGTTTAAAATTATTATTAGATTTTTTAGGTTATGACGTCAACTAGAAAAATGACTGATACCGAGGTTCGAACATTAACACTAGACACACGAGATGAAGCTTCATTTTTAAAAATATTGTCGTGAAAAATAATTTCTTACTACAGGCGTTTCTAAATATTTCTTCATTTTGCAACAGATTATTTTTCTTTTTAAATAATTCTCCTTAAGTAATTCTCTTAAATTTAGTGTTTCGCTTTTCACGAAAAAAATTCGGCAAACTGCTATCTTTTCGGTCTCCGCTGTGCAGACTCCTCCAATTAATTAATAGAATTTAAAGGGCTGGTTCTAATAACTTCGTTTAAATCATTGATTAACTGACAGCGGGTTAAGGTTGACGCTATAGTTAGGCTTCGATAATACTTTTATTTTGTGCCCATTAGTTCCACTGTGGCGTCCTCATCGAAAATTAATTCAACCTGCTTTTAATCCTCAAACTCTACGAACATTTGTGCAAGTTTTCGATAAACATTCAAAATCAATGGTTAAACAAATGGAAGCAGAACTGGATGGAGATGAGTTCGAAATTCGCTCATATGTGATACCTTTTTCTTTCAATGTGGCTTTAGGTAAGAGAAGTTTAGAAAAATGATACGTAATTACATTTTATTGATGCGAATTTATTTCATAGTTTTTTACTTATTATACTTTTAGAAGGTACTATGGGCATAACGGAAGCTTTCGACTCAAAAACTTACGCACATTATGCTGAATGTGTAAACAGGTATAATAAAATAATCTATCTTACATTTTTAAATAGCCCTTATTTTTTTAAGTTCACGTAAGACAACAATTATCAGATTCCTAACTTACTGATATTTTTGCTCAACAAACTCGAGTCCACTAGAATAATGAGATAAGGGGTTGAAAGTTAAAAGAAAAATCCTGAAATGTTTGTTTAATTTATAAATTAAAGGCGGTCTTTCTTCGCTCAAAAAACTACGATTGGTAACAGTGGAAGGGATGGGATGTCAGTGGAAGTAACCTAAATATGGTTCTTGCCACGGTTCTAAATATTGGTTCTAAATTTAGGACTGTTGAAGGCTTTTGTAACTCTGCTTTTCGCAAGCAGATCTGCTATCTTATTACCGTAAATGCTCTTACGTCCAGGAACCCAGATCAAGTAGACCTAGTTCCTTTTTGGACACTACGAGAAGCTTTTGTATGTAACTTCAGAAAAGTCTGGATGTAAACTCTTCTGATTGGAGAGCTCTCAAAGCAGGTTAACTTTCGGAACATCTGTAAATGTAGTGATTCACCAATCCACGTTTACAAATCTCCTCTAGGAATGTATTGATAGTTACGACATCAGCTTGAAATACGGTAGGAAATTTGGCCAGTATGCTGGTTCGTGCCGCTCGTCTGTTTTGACTAACCTAAGATTTGGAAATTATGCTACGCTAAGTACAATTTGTGTTTCAAGACACTAATACTGACTGGTAGATGAGAGAAAATTAAAAGTTAGGTAATTATTAACATAACTCACCTGCTTATCAACATCTACTTCACCCAAATGACGTCCGACAAACTCACCTTGACAGTTTGTAGAAAACACTTTAAGTTGCTCTGAAAGAGCAAAAACAGCCTCTCAATGATGATTTTCACCTAGATTCTTATAATGAATCTGTGTGGCTCAAATTTTTTGCAACTCTATTAAACATCGATTTTGGTACACATTGGAGGATCGGTGATTTTCCGTGTTCAAAGGCTTCATTATGAAAAGGATTTCGTCCTCGAACATTACATTTGTTATTAAATAATCAATATTAATGAAAGCGGCAGTCCTATTAAACTTCCTCAGGAAGAGACTATATACCTTCGCCGCAACCCTCTAAATAATTAGAAGATACAGTGACTTTATTGTTGCTGCTGTGGTTGCTCTAATTGGCCCCGTAATTGCTAAAAGAAAAAACCCTTTTGTAGGCTCTCCAGCTGTTTTCTGGAGCCAAACAAACAGGTTCTATCCGCCCAAAATAATGACGCATAAGGTTTAGTTGGTTTAATGATCATCATATATAACGAATATACTACCATAGGTTTAAGTGACCAGGTTTTTTCAATTGCGCCTCTGTAGGCCAATCAAACTTTTTTGGCCTTTATTACTCCATCAGCATGTAGTTTCCAGGTTACTTTAGGTTAGAAGGTGACTCTTAAATACTTAGCTGGTGTGAAGCAGTCGCACTTTTTGCCATAGAATTTATTGTTTGCCAGGTCAGGTAGTTTCATGCGGCCTGTAAAAAGTAATAATACAGTTTTATCTGGGTATATCTGGTTTATAGCTGGGATATGCTAATGTTGTTGCACTATTCTTCTACAATGTTGAGAGCATTTTGCATGGGTTCGAATAAGGTTCCTTCATGTTGTTCTGTTTCTAGAATAAAAAGGTTGTTTACATATCGTGCAGTATGAAAGCATGATTTATTTTTCTTGAAATAAAATTAATAATGACTAGCACATATAGGATGGAGAATAAATCTACTTCATGTGGTCATCCCTGCAAACACTGAACCAGCTTTCCCAATCTTGGGAACTTTTTGAACTTCGCTTGCGACGCATCGACAAACCGATCGGTTACCATTAGCGTGCGTATTTTTGTACTGCATAAATCATTCGCCGACTGGCTTAAAATCCGTGTTCATACCAAGGCTATTTTTAAATACGCCTCTAAGTTAGGAATCTGGTAAATATTGTACGATATGAAGCCATTTCTTTTATTGTATTAAATTAATTACAGAGCCTTCGAATTGGTAATAAAGCGAGGTTTTAGGCCTTGGTTACATCCAGATAAAATTTTCAATTTAACTAGAATGTCAAAGGATTTTTACAAAAGTATTGCAGGAATGCATAGCATATCACATGCCGTAAGCAATAAACAATATAATATACGTAAATTTGTAATTAAAGTTCACTAATTTCGCATTGAAATATATTACTTCTTTACATTCTTTTAGATAATTGCGAAGAAAAGAACTGAATTGGAAACCCCTGATGAAGCTAAAAAGGGTAAAAATAAAATTCTGTTATAAAAAATGTTTGCAATGGAGATTTTAATATTTAGGTTATTAGCAAGTAATTTTCCAGATGAAATTGTGAATCAAAGAGGAGGATTTTTGGATATACTCTTAGAACTACAAGGTAAACAGAAATTCTCTGATCCAGAAATATGTGATGAAGTGAACCTCATGGTAATGGCAGTAAGTATACGTATTGCATCTTAATGGAACTTCTAATTTTTTAAATAAAACAAAAATATATTTCTTTATTAGCATAAAACATTTCTGTGCAATTACAGGCGTTCGATACTGTGTCAGTCAGTCTGCAGTATATAATATTGATGTTGGCATGTTATCCTGACGTACAGGTAAGGAAATCCATTTTTAACTGAAAATCCTGCAAACTCAAAAAAAATTTTTTTTAAAGATACAATTTTGTGTTGACTATAGTGAGATAATAATATTGGGTCGATGGAATGTCGGTCAGGAATACATTTTATTATTACAACTTTGAGCCGTTTCCCTTTCGGGGTGGGCGTGACTCACTCGGTGGGGTTTACACATGGTTGATAAATGAAAGATACCGTATATTTTAGAATAATAATAGTCACAAAATACAAAAATACGCAAAGTAGAGACAATTGGCAATTTTTCATGCTCACTCAAAAACGAGTCAAATTCTTTCTCACGGCTGACTGGTCTTTTACTGGTCTTTTTATGGACTATCCACTCGATGCACTCTTCACTACACATATCGGCTTCATTGCAGCTGGACAATTCTTCGTAGAAATATTCCGTCATATCCTGTGACGGTTTCTTTTTGTAATTTTAAACTGCTAAGCGCAAACTCAACACGCTCTTCCTACATGGAAAGTTTTTCTTCAAAAGTTCCACCCAGGCTTGCCAATCACGTCGATCGTCGCGTCTCAGGCTGTCTCTCCAACGACGAGACACGCCGACTAACTTTGCCAGGGCATAATACCTGATCGCCAGGTCATCCCATTTTTATCTTTCACCACATTCTTCTACCTTATCAATCCAGTCGATAATGCTAATTTCCTTTCTCACTGGATAGAGCTCTAGAAATCACGTCAGAGACATCCCGAAACCACATCTCTGTCTTGTCTTCCTACTGCCAATCGTTCTCGTCTCCGCTGACCATGTTGCCACCCTCGTCATAAAACCCGTCGACTATTCAGTCACGCCCTGGTACCACTAGTCGAAAAACAACGCCGAAAACACAACTCATGCAGCAGCACTAACAGGAACAACACTAGGTTTCGTAGTCTCGTGAAAATGACTTCAAATCCCGACCGCGCACTCCGAAACCTAACCGAGCCAAACATTTGTCTCGAATCCCACCACTGCAATTGTTAGAATCTTAATACACGGATATGTAATTAGGTTTACCAAAAATACAGGGTTGATAAATAAAAGATAGAGTATATTTTAGAATAATAATAGTCATAAAATACAAACATACACAGGGTAGAGACAATTAGCAAATTTTTGATGCTCACTTGAAAATCCGTCGAACAGAAGTGAAGCTTCTTGCGCTTCTCGCCCTCTCGGATGCTCAGGTACCGAGACGTCCTTCCCTCTCACACTCATCTAATTGTTATCCTCTACTATAGTCTCTAAATCTATGACGTAGCTACGGGTAAAGGTCAGTCATGCCCGGCCACAGCCGCTTCTTCTGGCTTTGGCTTTTCCCAGCCCTAAAAGCCTGGGCAAGACCAATACCAAATCTGGATAAAAGACGCTCGGTCCTAAATCACTTATCCTTCACAATTATACTGCGGAAATAAGACTTGAGAGCTTCTATATTTTAAAACTGCCACAATTTTAAGTTAAAAAAATCTTACAAATCGAGTAAAGAAGGGCATGAAGATTTCAGAAAAACACTTTGCGCCTTACACCGTATTTAATTAACCAAGAAAAAACAAATACGCTAAAATTTCGATTCAGGAACTTTAAATTTATGCGTTAACCGTGCCACATTGCACAAAATAAATATGGCACAGCCCTGACTCTTTACATTCGAAGACATTCGATTTAAGGCAAGGTCAGTACCAAATCCGTGCTTAAATCAAAATTGTAGTATATTTAAATTTATTCAACGAACCCGTTTTAAAATAAATATTTAAACTTTCAAAATAGAATTATTTAAATTAAGGTATTCAGAAATCGAAAATAAGAACAATCGACAATTTAAGCATTGTAAATAATAGCTGGTGACTGATTGTATTTAGGAAAGAGTATATCAGGAGTTGAAGCTAATTTACGGTGAGGTCATTCCAGAAAATGTTTGTGTCACGAGTGAGGATTTAAAAGAAATGAAATACACAGAAAGAGTGATTCAAGAATCTATGAGACTGTTTCCCACCGTAGCATTCGTTTTACGAAACGTAGAAGAAGATCTTGAAGTAGGTAGGTTATTGTTTCATTTGTTAGAGACTTTTTCTAAAACATCGTTTAATTATTTATTGAACACTAATTTTATTTTCAGGAGGTTACACATTGCCGAAAGGTTGCACGGCCTTTTGCTCTATAATGAAAATTCATCGGGACGAAAAATACTGGCCAGATCCATTCAAATTTGATCCTGATAGATTTCTTCCAGAAGAAGTCGCGAAACGGAATCCATACTGTTATTTGCCCTTTAGTGGAGGACCAAGAAACTGTATAGGTTTATATATTATTAGAATTAGGGGGAGAATGTGATTTTTTAAATCAAGCTCATTATTTTCTCATAAAAAATATTTTTGTTTTTGTTTTTAGGCCATCTATATGCCATGATGGAGATGAAGACTGCTGTAGCTAGAATTCTTCTTAAATTTGTTTTAAAAAAGAAACACGTCCCGCCCATGAGTAACATTAAACAAAGGATTGAAATCGTATCTCATCCGCTTGAACCACTTACGATACAAATTGTCAAAAGAATACCAGACATCTGATGAATCAATTTTGTAACCTAAAATAGAACTCATTCTATTCTGAATATTGGACGTGATTAGGCATAAAATAAATTGATATAAATTGATTTTTGTCTACTCGTCTCAAATAAATATTTTTTTAATATGAATTCTTATTTATAAATTGTGAAAAAATTTCTCTCCAGCTCTGCTAGGATCCAAACCCAGGGTTTTCGGACTGTCAGTAAGATTCTCCTGTGCACTGAGCTACAGAAAAAAGATCAACTTCATCAAATCCTCTAACAGTAGAATTATTATTTTATATGTTATGATTATTATATTTAAAAATTGAAAATTTTAAATGCATATTTATATTTTATAAGCAACCTTTCAATAAAAATCAACAATCCTATATTTAGATTTCTTCATATCTCGCGTTATTATGCTAAAAATTAAAATTATTTTCACAGCATTTTCAATTGATAAAAGAAATACTTCTGAAAGTCTTCATTTGGAGAAAATGTAGGCACGTATCATTTTTTTAAATTAATTTTTGGTGAAAAATGTTAATATTTCATTTTTGGTCTAAAGTTTATCTTCCTAAGAAGAAAATTTTTGTCCTCGGCTTGGAGAGCCTCGCTTTGTAAATTATTAGGAGATAATGCTATAGGGTACCAAAACTGCGTTGTAGAACACGATGCGGTAGAAAATTCAATTGGCAGAGTCTGGCTGACTGGGGTCAATGATATAATTTAGAAGTTAAAAGACGATATGGTTTCATCAGTTTTTGAAAAAACGGCAGAAGCTGCAAACAATTTTTAAGAACATTTTTTTAAATGATCCTTATTTTTGTAACGAGACAATGAAACCGAGTCTGTTTTAATGCCAATGAATGTTATGAATTTTAATAATATACATTTATAGAAATGATATGCAACCTGAGCGACAAACTCGAGTGCGAAGCACGAGATATGTTATGAGAATGAATGCGTTAAAGCCAAAGGAGCTTTAACAAAAGAGAATTCACAAGCAACAAATTACTATTGTCGATGCTTTGATCTTCAGTTTTAAAAGTCTGTGCAAGAGCGCTCGAAATATACAAAGACGCGAAGCGCGTAAACCTTTGGTTTTGAATAGAAAATTTACTTTTCTAGTAGAAAAAACTCGATTTTCTTGGTAGAAAATTAATTTCTTCAGTTGAAAATTAATTTTTTTAACTGAAAGTTAAACTCTACCATTTTTGGTTTAAAAATTTATCCTTTTTAGTTCGAAATACTTGTATTTGGTGGAAAAATCTTCTTTTTTGGTCAAAAGTTTTTTTTTATCTTGGTTGAAAACTCACCTATTTGATTAAAAGTAATTTGTTTATTAAATATTCCTCTTTATAGTTGAAAGACCAGTTTTTTATTGAATATTTATCTAATTTGTTTTAAAAAACTATTAATTAAAAATATTAATTCTTTTGACCAAAAATGTAAATACTCGATACACAAATTTTCATCTTAGGAAGATAAACTTTCGACCAAAAATGAAATATTAAAATTTTCAGCCAAAAATTAATTTAAAAAAAAGATTTTTTCAAAAAAAATTATTTATTATTGAAAATATTAATTCTTTTGAATTCCTTTGAATATTGATTCTTTTGAATTTTCAACTAAATAAGATAAATTTTCAACCAAAAATGAAATAGTTAGAGTTTTAGTTAAAAATTGTAATTTAATAGTGTATATTCAAAGCAAAAAAGATTTTAATTTGAAATTAAAAACAACTTTAACTCTAGAAGACGAATCTTAAATAAAATATTTTGAAATTTTCGATAAAAACGATTAGTATTTAACCAAAAAGTTCCCCTTTTAGCCATTTGAGATGAAATTTCGACGAATTAAAAATGAATTTTAAAACCAAAAAGACAAAATTTCAAGAAAACAGTTAAATTAAAAAAAAAATATTGAAATATATTATAAATTATAAAAATAACTTTTTTGCGGTCCACATTTTTATGTATATATTTGAGAATGATCCCTAAAGTAACTTAAAATATAAATACAAAATTGAGTTGTAATTGAAGTTTAAACAATCCATTTTGTTAGTTATAAAATAAAAGATATTGCACTTATTTTTGGCCTTTTCTTTCTCTTCAAATTTAAATTTTAAAAAGAGAAATATTTTTCAATTATTAAACTATTTTGCAGGAAATAACCTTTCTTGTTAATAAAGTTTTGTTTTAGTTAAAAATTCTACATTTTTGTACAAAATTAATAATCTTGCTTGAAAAAATTAACTGTTCTGTAGATTATTAGTCTAACTGGCTTCAAAATTCTGAAAATTTGTTAAAAATTAATCTATTTTCCTTAAAGTCCGTCTTTTTGGCAGAACATTAATCTTTTTATTTATTTGGGATTATGTAGTTCTAATTTCTTTCTTATTTAGGGTCTCTAAAGGTTTTGCCATATTTCATGGAACTGAAAGGATTTTAAACATTTTTTAATGATTTAAAGAGATTTCCTCCGATTTTATAGGATTGCAAGAGATTGTGAAGATTTTAAGCAATTTCAAGGATTTTTGCAGTTCTTTAAAGATTTTAAAAATATTTTTATGACAGTCGATAATTCTGTAGAACAATTTTTTATCATATAAATAAAATTAAAATATTATTTTTGTCCCGAGTCTAGTATTTAATTCTGGAATAGGCAAATGAAAAATAACAACTTATTTTCAATGTTCTAAAAATTACAGTTTCATAAAATTGTATAGAAATATTAGAAATCTGTAAATATCACATAATTAATTTATAATACTTCTTCTTATAGAAACAATTAAAAACTTCACTTTAAGATTTATCAATTCTTAATTTTCAGTAATTATAAAAATATTCAATATTCTTAATCCATTTGGGCATTAAGGAATCTTTATTTCGTATTGCCAACTAATGCTCCTCTGCGCACATCTAGGCGTAGATATATTTTTTCTACTATGGTTAGGACAAAAATATTATTTTAGAATATTGACAACATTTCTACAGTTTGTCGCGAAATAAAATTAGCTTCTTACTTAAATTTCGTACAGTAAATATATAAATTTTTTCCTAGATTATTATCGAGATTAATGAGACTCGTTTAGACATAGGATTGAAAAGTTTGAATCTCTGATTAAAAGTGATTAAAGATCTCCAACATTTTAGTACAAGTTTACGATTTCTGGACTAATTCTGCACCTTTTACAGGATCCATTAGTAATTATTCTGTATGTTATTTATTTCTCTCGTATACGTGCTTATTTTCTCCAAATAAAGACTTTCAGCTGTTTTTCTTTTATCAATTAAAAATGCTGTGAAAATAATTTCAATTTTTAGCATAATAACGCGAGATATGAATCTTAAACTCAATCTTTAACTTTGATAATAAAAATAATGTATAATATAATAATAATTCTACTCTCAGAGAATTTGATAAAGTTGGTCTCGTCTCCCCGTAGCTAAATGGATAAGAGAATTTGACTAGCAGTCCAAAAAATCTGGTTTCGGATCCTCGCAGAGCTGGAGATAAACTTTTTTCACAATTTATACATAAGAATTCATATTTAAAAAATATTTATTTTAGATCAGTAGAAAAAAAACAATATAAAATCATTTTATACCTGATAACGTTGAATATTCAGAATATAAAAATACTTAAAAAACGGAGATTTTGAAACAAATTTAAATCTTTCAATCATACTGATTTTTATATACAAGAATATATATTGATGTAAATCAATAAAACTTACAGCTTTTTTTTTAATTCAACACAGTGGGGATTTGCGTACGATCTGCAAGTCGTCCGGGCACTGTGTCCGTATTTCCGCAGATATATCTCACTGTCACGCCGTGCGGCCTGCGTGCTGCTTTATGCATTGCTGTCTGGGTGTATAGAGGTTCAATACTAAAAGTGATCTTTTCAAGAAAATCGTCGACTGAAATGTAACACATTTGTTCTACAAAAACTAAAGCTTTCCATTTCCTGACTTATTTTTAAATATTGTATTTTTTCATCGAAAAAAGTCATCAGGGGAAAATGTTCGTATTTTCAAGTACTATGACCATACATACAGAAATACAGACAGACAGACAAATTCGTAAAAACATTTTTTTTGGATTCAGAGGGTGTCTGTATAGACGAATCTGTTAACCAGCCACTTTGGATAAAAATTCAAAAAGTTAGAGCATTTTCAAAATTGTTTGGACCATTTTTTGAATATTTAAAAATTTTATGTATTGCTATTCATATGACTCAGAAAGAAAAACAATTTATGCGAATGACTTTTTACGATAGCAAAAAATGATCAGAGTTGTAGCATTTATAAAATTTTAAAAATCAATCAAAAATGAAATTTTTTAGCCAAACGTGCACGATATGAAAAAGAGTTAGTAAAAAAATGTTGCTTTTTGAATGCCCAACAAGATGTTTTTAACACTTACAAACTATGCAAGATACGAAAAAAGATGAATTACAATAGCTATGATTCCAAAAAAGATCTAAAAAATTGTTTTAAAAAATTAGTAGAAAACACAAGATACGAAAAAAAATTTATTTAAATATATTTGTTTACCTGAAACACATCTAATAATCTTTTATAAATTACTTTTTAATAGGACCCGTAGTTTAAAAAAAAAGAAAAAAGGTACGCAAACAAATTGATAAACATAACTTTTTCACCCAAAAAAGTCTAAATTTGTTATAATTTATTACATTTTGATAATTTATGATTGAGAAAGTATTAGAATTTTCCGAAATTTGATACTGAAACATTTTAGTTTCGAACTAAAGGACGCAAAATACGAACAAAGTCTTAAAGAGAAATGATAGGTTTTAAAAAATCCTACATAATTTATTTTAAACGTTTTTTAATAGGATTCGTCATTTTGTTTTTATTGATCGAAAGTGGTATGTAAAAAATCCGACTTTTGAGCCAATATGTGATTTAATTTGTTTATTCAAATGTATATGAAAAATGTTTTTGATGCGAAGCACGAGATACGTAATGATAATTTGTTGGCTAAAGTCAAAAGAGTTTTAACAAAAGAGAATTCACAATCACAAAATTACATTTGTCGATGCTTTGACCCTTAATTTGAAAAGGTCTGTGAACAAATGTTGGAGAAATACAAAGAATTTGTGTAAAAAAATTTTTCCTGAATTTTGTTTTTTTCTCTAAATATGATTACAATTTATATAGAGGAATATTTATTAACATTGATTGATTCATTTTTAATTGTTTAAAAAAATTCCTGTAGCAATTCTCTTAAATTCTTTTTTCATAGCAATTATTACATTTGGTCCAGTGAAATATTTAAAAACATAGGGTAATTAATTTTATATTCATTAAAACAAATTACGTTTGTCTAAAAAGGTATTTAAATTTTATTATATTTGTCAGAAATATCTCCAAATATTGTTGAAAAATAATTGCTTGAACATATTAATGTTTGTTGAAAATAAATAATAATTTATTGTTTATGCATTTGGAATACATTTTAAAATAAATTTATGTATTGAATGGTAATAAACTGCCAGTTAGAAGAATTTATAGAAATAAACTCGTCTAAACAAATTGAATTTGTTCACATACTTAAAAATTATTGGACCCATATTGATAAATATTGCACAAGACCAAGAGTATCAATTTTAATGAAAAAAAAAATATTTTTGAAAAAAAATTATTTACACAACTGGAAGCTGTTTAAGCAATGGCAAAATAATTAAACAATTTTGATGAAGATTCCACTAAATAAGTAGTAATAATTTCTAATAAAAAAGAAACGTTTAAAACAGTAATTATTGACCCAATTCCACTTGCTTAAATAATGTAAAATCAATTAAGTAACGTTGATAAATATACCACTAGACTAATATAAAGAATTTTAGGTAATAAAATACGAGAATACTGTGCTCAATAGGTCGATTACACGAAGAATTAACATTTTTGGTTGTAAGGGTAGTTTTCAGGGATTTTTGTGGGGTTCGTAAAATTTCCGACACCCTAAAAAATTATTCCAAAAATGCAAAAAAAAATAAAAATTTTCTATGCATTTTACATGAGCAACTTCAAGTCAAAACAGCCACCTGTTTGTATAAAGATAAAATCAATTAATAAGGGAATTTCTTTTTCCCCACTTGAAATGAAATTCGGCAGGGTATCGTTGCTCTCTTAACAAAATATATATTGCCTTTAGGACACCCTCATATAAATATTAAAGAAAACATTTTTTTATAAAGAAAATTATTATTTTTTAATATTTATTAAAAATCTAGTGTTTTAAAACATCTTTATCACATATCTTAATTGGTATAATTTTTTTATAATATAATTACCATCCCTTCAGGGTGGCCGCTGGATCTGAAAAAATATCTGCTTAAGTACGATTTCAACTGTTTTTAAAATAATTATTTGAATTCATAGCGTTTTAAATTATGATATCATTCATTTTACAATGCCTAATTTGAAAATCTTTTACATGAAAAATTCTCCATTGGATCTGTATATTAAAAAATGTAAAGATGTGATTAAAACTTTATAAACTATTTTCAGCCTAAAGATAACTTAATAATAATATATTCGTAATTAAAGACATTTATCAAATTAAAAATATTGTTTCAGTCTAAATTATTCAATATTTGAACCCATTTTATTTTGAATTTTTTAATTAAAGAAAAGAATAATTATTTAATATTTCGCAATATTTGACTTTTAATTTAATATGAGTAAATTAAAGTCAAATATTTAAAAGTAAACAAATTGAAACTTAATAGTTTGACATAGAAAGATGTACTTGTTAAAATTTTGAAAAGCTTTAAAAATTTTAAAGTTACATTTTTATTCATGCATTTAAAAAATGTTAATTTTCAACTGAACTTTTTAAATTTAGATGTGTAAATAATAATTGGACACTTATTGTTTTTAGAAATTTTTTTAGTAATTTTAAAAGATATCTAGGAGCTTTTAAAAGATATAAAATAAATTCAAAACTTAAAATTATATCAAGTAATTTAAACAAAGTGTGTGAATTTTTTGCAGAACTTCAAAATATATTTCATAATAAATAGAATTTTTCCTACAATTTTTAGAAAATCCTGTAAATTTAAAAAGAAATCCTTAAAACCTGCTAGAGTCTTTTCTGACAATTTTGGAAATCTCGGGAAATATTTGTAAATATTGTGTTAAAATAATTTTTCTAATGAACAATCATTTTCAATTTTCCTCGGTATTTTTTGTTCAAAATCAGCAGAAATCTACATTTTGTTTTAAATTATGTTGTGGGTATTTGCACCGAAATTTCTGTACCGGGAAATGACCGAATTTTTTTTCTTCGAATAAAATTAATAAAACCTTATTTCTAAGAAAATATAAAAATGAATAAACAATATATATTCACATTATTCTTTATATTACACTTTTTTCAACAAATTTAGGTCTACATAAAAACTTAAATAAATGATGAAAAAATTACCGAAATTTTTCTGTAAAAAGTTATGCTGTGAAGAGAAATTTGCATAATTTAATCCTTTTTAAGGCGATGTATTTATAACTGTATTGACCTGAACACTCTCAGATTATATTAGATTTAGGAATAGTTACAAGCTGCATTGGTTGCGTTTTTTATAGGGGAATTTATGTGACGTTTTTGCAAACTGGAATCTTGTATTTTGAAAACACAAATTATTTATGTAACAATATATGGAAATTATTATTTTTGTATTGTAATGGATGTTGACATAGGGTTCAAAAATATGAATTATTAAAATTTTGGAAAAACTTGTGAACCACTGCTTGACATCTTGGATCAGTCTCATTTTGCTTCTTGCATTGCACAGTCGGTCGGAAGCGTAAAAATCGCAGTGATCTTTTATTTTTGTATCATATTATAGATGTATTCATTATATTTATATATTATATATTATTTTATTATATCTATTTATATATCATATATATATATATTATATTTTTTTTAATTTGAAAAATCGCAATTTCCATTTTTTCTCGAAAAGAAAAAATATAAAAAAAAACAAGAGAGGAAAACCGTCCCTTGGAAAAATGTATAAAAAAATATCTCAAGTAATATTGGTCTTTTCGGTGACTACTTTTTAACTTTTACCCGGCTTTTTCCGCGTTCGCAAAAATTTTTACGGGACTATAAAATTTTTTAAATTAAACTCTATTCTATATATTTTCCTATTTAAAGTGGTGAAAAATAAACAAAAAATTAAAGCATTCAAAGTGGAACTCTCCAATTTTTAACTTTTAGAATTTAATTTTAAAATTAATTTTCAATTAAACAGTTTTAAATGAAATGCAGATAAACTGCAGAATTTAGAATTTCTAACATTTATAAATTTTAGAGTTCAAAAATTTAGATTAAGTTACGAAAATATAAAACCACGTTAACATTTTCAAAAGACTAAATTAAAGAATCAATGAATGAACTTTAACAAATTTAAAAATTATACAATTAAGTTATTTTAGGCTAGAAGCATTTACAATTTTAAAAGTTTAATTTTTTTAACTTTAAAGTTTCAAGTTAACAGTAAAATTATTTTCATTTAAAGAATTTAAGAATCCTTAGTGAGCTTTAAAATTGTATTTAAAAATCTTGTTAAATCTAGAGAAAGATTTATATTTTGTCAAATTGAAAACTATTTTTGAATTTTTTTATATCTTCTTAATAATTTTTAAAAATAATTGAATTTTTTCTAAAACTTTTAGAAAATCCGTTAAATAAAAAAAATTCCTTTAAATTTAAATTTATGAATAATATTGGAATACTTATTATTTTTGAAAAAAAATTTGAGTAATTTTAAGAGATATTTATAAGTTTTAAAACGATTCAAAGAAGACCCTGAATGATTTTAAGAATGCAAAAAAAAATTTACAGGATTTCCTCAAAAATTGTATGAAAAATTCTATTTATTATAAAATATGTATAGAGGTTCTCAACAAAATTTTTACACAATTCGTTTAAATTACTTGACATCATTTTAAGTTTTAAATTAATTTTGAATCTTTTCAAAACTTCCAATATAACTCTGAAAAATAATCCAATTTTTTCTACAAATAATAAGTCTTCAAATATTATTTGTACATCAAAATTTAATAATTTCGCTAAAAAATTACACATTTTTGAAATAGGAAAAATAAAAATTGTAAATATTTGGCTTTAATTTACTTGTCTTAAATGAAAAGACAAATATTGCTAAATATTAAATAATTATTCTTTTTCCTAATTAAAATATTTCGAATTAAATGGGTTAAAATATTGAATAATTTATGTTGAAACAATAATTTTAATATGATAAAAGCCTCTAATTTCAAATATATTATTATTATTACTTTGTTTTTAAGTTGAAAATAGTTTTTGAAGTAATAATTTAATCTTTACATTTTTTTAATAATAAAAACTTTCGAATTAAAACAGAATCTAAAAATTCTTAATCTTTGAACGGATTTAGAATCGCGTTATCAAATTAATTATTGTTCAGATTTTAAATCAAAAATATAATAATCAAATTTTGACGTGTAAATAATTATTGATAACTTATTATTTGTAGAAAAAATTTGAGTCATTTTAACAGACATTTGGAATTTTTAGAAAGATTCAAAATTAATTTAAAACTAAAAATTATCTCAATTAATTTAAACGAAGAGTGTGTAATTTTTTTCAGAACTTCTTAATATATTCAAAAATAAATAGAATTTTTCCAACAATTTGTAGAAAATCCTGCAAATTCAAAAAATTATTTCAAAATTTTCCAGGATCTTTTTTGACAATTTTGGAAATCTCTTAGAATCTTTTTATATATTCTCTTAATGATCTAAATATCTTTAAAAAAATTAATTGAATTTTTCCTAAATATATCTGAAAAATACTTTTAAAAAATCTACAAATAATAAGCGTTCCTTTGTTATTTTTAAATAAAAATTCAACAATTTCACTTACAAATGGAAATTTTTTTAAATACAAGAATTAATATTATAGCATTCAGTTTTAAATGTTTAACTTTTAAATATATGGAGTCAATTTAATATTAAATAATTATCATTTTTGTTAATTAAAAAATGTCGAATCAAATGGTTTAAAAATTGAATAATTAAGACTTAAACAATATTTTTAATTTAATAAAAACCTTTAAATACGAATATATTAATAATAAATAATTTTCAAGTTAAAAATATTTTTAAATTATTTTTAACTTAAAAATTTTGTTTAAAACCTCTAAACATATTTCGTAATGAATAGAATTTTCCCTACGATTTGTAGAAAATCATTCACATTTTTTTTTAAATTCCTAAAATCATCCAGAGTCTTTTTTAAATCGTTTTAAAACCTATGAATATATCTTAAAATTACTCAATTTTCTCTAGAATTAATAAGTATTCTATTGTTATTTAAAAATTCAAATTTAAAGGATTTTTTTTCTTTTTTTGCCGGATTTTCCAAAAGTTGTAGAACAAATTCAATCAATTTTAAAAATTATTTAGAAGATGTGAAAAAAATTTAAAAACAGTTTTAAATTTGAAGAAATATCAACCATTTTCTAGATTTCCCAAGATTTTGAAATATAATTCTACAACTTTTTAAGAATGCTTAAGTGGGTGGTAAATCAGTGGGTCACAAGTTTTTCCAAAAATTTAATAATTCATATTTTTGAACCCTATGCCAACATCCATTGCAATAAAAAAATGCTTATTTCCATTTATTGTTACATAAATAATTTTGCGTTTGCCAAAACGTCACATAAATTCCTCTATAAAAATGCAACCAATGCAGATTGTAACTATTCCTGAATATAATATAAAATTATGGTAATTTTTTCATCATTTATCTAGATTTTTAAGCAGACCTAAATTTGTTGAAAAAAGTGTGGATAAAAAATAATCTGAAGACATATTATTTATTCATTATTCTGTTTTCTCAGAAATAAGGTATTTGAGTTCTGGTTTTTATTTTCAAATTGTTTACTTTTAAATATTTGACTTTAATTTACTCGTCCTAAATTAAAAGTCAAATATTGCTAAATATTAAATCATTATTTTTTTCTTTATTAAAAAATTCAAAATTAAATGGGTTCGAATATTGGATAATTTAGACTGAAACAATATTTTTAACTTGAAAGAAAAAAATTTCCGGTCATTTCCCGGTACAGAAATTTCGGTGCAAATACCCAAAACATAATTTAAAACAAAATGTAGATTTTTGCAGATTTCAAACAAAAAATACTTAGGAAAATTGAAAATGATTTTTTATTTAAAAAAATTATTTTAACAGAATATTTACAAATATTTCCAGAGGTTTCCAAAATTGTCAAAAAATACCCTAGCAGATTTAAAAAAATTATTTTAAAATTTCCAGGATTTTGTAAAAATTGTAGTTTAAATTTAATTCATTTTAAAATATATTTGGAAGTTCTGAAAAAAAATTCACACGCTTCTTTTAAATTACTTGCTATAATTTTAAGTTTTAAATTAATTTTATATCTTTTAAAAGCTTTTAAATATCTTTTAAAATTACTAAAAAAAAATTCTACGAACAATAAATGTCTAGTTATTATCTACACATCTGAATTTAAAAAGTTCAGTTAAAAATTAAAATTTTTTAAATAGATGAATAAAAAATGTAATGTTAAAATTTTAAAAACTTTTAAAAATTTTAAAAATTACATATTTCTATGTCAAACTAATAAGTTTTAAATTGTTTACTTTTACATATTTTACTTTTATTTAATTTTTCTAAATTAAAAGTCAAATATTGCTAAATATTAAATAATTAATCTTTTCTTTAGTTAAAAAATTCAAAATTAAATAGGTTCAAATATTGAATAATTTAGACTGAAAAAATATTTTTAATTTGGAAGAAAAAAATGTCCGGTCATTTCCCGGTACAGAAATTTCGGTGTAAATACCCAAAACATAATTTAAAACAAAATGTATATTTTTGCAGATTTCAAACAAAAAGTACCAAGTTAAATTGAAAATGATTTTACATTTAGAAAAATTATTTTAACAGAATATTTACAAATATTTCCAGAGATTTCTAAAATTGTCAAAAAAGACCCTAGCAGATTTTGAGGATTTCTTTTTAAATTTACAGCATTTTTTAAAAATTGTAAGAAAAATTCCATTCATTTTGAAATATATTTAGAAGTTCTGAAAAAATGCACACACTTCGTTTAAATTACTGGATATAATTTCAAGTTTTAAATTAATTTTATATCTTTTAAAAGCTCCTAAATATCTTTTAAAATTACGAAAAAAATGTCTACAAACAATAAGTGTCCAATTATTATTTACACATCTAAATTCAAAAAGTTCACGTTCAAATTAAAATTTTTAAAATATTAAATAATTATTTTTTTCTTAAATTAAAAAATTCAAAATCAAATGGGTTCAAATATTGAATAATTTAGACTGAAACTGTATTTTTAATTTAATAAAAGCCTTGAATTACAAATATATTATTATTAAGTTATCTTTAGGCTGAAAATAGTTTATAAAGTTTTAATCGCATCTTTACATTTTTTAATATACATATCCATTTTAAAAATTATTTATTTATATTTACAGTTTATAAAATAAAATAAATAAAAATAAATAAAATAAAAATCTAAAATGGAGAATTTTTTAATTAAAAATTTTCGAATTACGCATTTTAATAGTGCACAATTATTATTTACACATCTAAATTCAATTTTTCAAATATATAAATAAAAAATGTAATGCGTTAATTTTAAAAGCTTTTCAAAATTTTAACAATTACATCTTTCTATGTCAAACTAGTACGTTTTAATTTGTTTAGTTTAATATATTTGACTTTGATTCACTCGCCTTAAATTAAAAGTCAAATATTGCTAAATATTGAATAATTATTTTTTTCTTTAATTAAAAAATTCAAAATTATATGGGTTCAAATGTTGAATAATTTAGACATTTAATTTTCAAGTGTTTGAAATAATTTTTTAAGGAGTCTGAAATTTGACGAACCTCACAAAAATACCTGAAAACTACCCTTACAACCAAAAATGTTAATTCTTCATGAAATCGACCTTTTGAACACAGTACTCTCGTCTTGTATTACTTAAAATTCTTTATATTGGTCTAGTGGAATATAAATAAACATTAATCAATTGATTTTATATTATTCAAACAATTGAAATTTGTTGAAATAATTTATAAACAAAAATTTCCCCTAAAAATTATTAATATTGGTCTGGTGGAATTTTTTAAAAGATTCTTTATTTGATTTTAAATTATTGAAACAAGTGAAATTTGTTTTAATAATTTCCGTTTTAAACTTTCTTTTCTGTGTTAGACATTATTTCTACTTATTCGGTGAAATGTTGATCCATATTGTTTAATTAATTTGTCATTGTTTAAACATTTTCCAGTTGTGTAAACAATTTTTCTTCAAAAATATGTTTTTTTTATGAAAATTGTTACTGTTTGTCTTGTGAAATATGTATCAATACAAGACCATTAATTTTTAATTATGTAAACAAATTCCACTTGTTTAAAAAAAGTTTTTGCTATAAATTCTTCTATCTGGCAGTTTATTACTATTGAAAACATAAATTTATTTTTAAATTTTTTCAAATGTATGAACAATAAATTACTTTTTATTTTCATCAATCCTTAATATATTTAAACCACAATTCTTCCACAAAATTTGGAGATTTTTTTGATAAATATAATAATATTTAAATACCTTTTTAGACAAACGGAATTTATTTGCATAAATATAAAATTAATTAACCTATGTTGTTGAATATTTCAGTAGGAAATAAGAACATTTAGAAAAAAATTATTTAAACAAATTCCATTTGTTCATATAATTTAGTTTCAGCGCGCCTGACGCGTGCAACTGTTAGATCGCGCGCTTCACGCTCGATGCTGTATTCATCTCGCGCTTGGTCTTTGTATTTCTTTAGGATTTGTGCACAGACCTTTTCAAATTAAGGGTCAAAGCATCGACGACTGTAATTTTGTGATTGTGAATTCTCTTTCGTTAAAACTCTTTTGACTTTAATCAACAAATTATCATTACGTATCTCGTGCTTTGCACTCAATTTGATTCAAACTGTTAACTTTCTAAAATCAGGTTCAAAACTTTTAAATCAAATATTTTTATTCCATCAAAAAGGTCATTGGAATAAACAAATTATCCTACAGGTCTTTTTAAAGTTTTTACGTATTTTGCGTTTTATGACGTGATATTGGAATTTTTGATTTTTTCATATACATTTGAATGAAAAAATTAAATGAATTATTGACTCAAAAGTCGCATTTTTTGCATATCACTTTTGATCAATAAAAACAAAATGACGAGTTCTGTTGAAAAATGTTTAAAAGAAATTATGTAGGATTTTTTAATAGCTATCATTTCTCTTCAAGACCTCTTTCGTATTTTGCGTCGTTTGGTTCGGAATTCAAATTTTTTAGTATCAAATTTCGGAAAATTCTAATAGTTGCTCAATCATAAATGATCAAAATGTAATAAATTATAACAAATTTAGACTTTTCGGTGAAAAAGTTTTGTCTATCAATTTGTTTTCGTACCAACTGTCGTTTTTGTACATATTTTTTTAAACGAATGTTTAGCTCTTTGTTGGAATCATAATTTTTGTTAATAACTTTTCAAAAAATTAATCTATCAGATTGGCCTTTGGTACACTCTTTTCGTGTCGAAAACTAAATGCCAAGTTCGTTAGCCAGCCTTTTTGGATAAAAATTAAAAAAGTGAGCATATTTTGAAAATTTTTGAGACCAATTTTTATTTTAAATTCAAAATCTTACTGTAGGGTTAGTCATAGTACTTGAAAATGTGAAAATTTTCCCCTAATGACTTTTTTCGATAAAAAAAATTACCAGACTTACAACATTTAAAAAAAACGAATATGAA
>JAAAKG020188572.1:0-24953 GCA_010014905.2 Druon quercuslanigerum | reverse complement strand
CCTCAAATTTCACCACAATTATCGAAACTCTCAGCAACCACAATTCCCGCTACTTTACACTTTCATACCGGAAACGGTAGTATAGTGGTAAGTATCCCCGCCTGTCACGCGGGAGACCGGGGTTCGATTCCCCGCCGGAGTGCCTGCCGTAAATTCTATTAATTGCCTGAATTCCGTCAATTCGATTATTTTCCTGAATTCAGTAAATTCGAAAATTTCGTGAATTCCGTGAATTCTATTAATTGCCTGAATTCCGTCAATTCGATTTATTTCCTGAGTTCAGTGAATTCCAAAATTTCGTGAATTCCGTGAATTCAATTAATTTCCTTAAATCAATGAATTCGATTAATTTCCTGAATTCAGCGAATTTCAAATTTTCGTTAATTTTGTGAATTCTATTATTTGCCTGAATTCCGTGAATTTAATTAATTTCCTAAATTCAGTGAATTCCAAAATTTTGTGAATTCCGTGAATTCGATTAATTGCCTGAATTCCGTGAATTCTATTAATTGCCTGAATGCCGTGAATTCGATTAATTGCCTGAATTCAGTGAATTATATTAATTTTTCTGAAGTTAGTAAATTCCAAAATTTCGTCAGTTTTGTGAATTCCATTCATTACCTGAATTCCGTGAATTTGATTAATTTCCTGAATTCAGTGAATTCCAAAATTTCGTGAATTCTGTGAATTCTAATAATTGCCTGAATTCCGTGAATTCGATTAATTGCCTGAATTCAGTGAATTATATTAATTTCCTCAGTTTAGTAAATTCCAAAATTTCATCAATTTGGTGAATTCTATTCATTAACTGAATTCCGTGAATTCGATTAATTGCCTGAATGCCGTGAATTCGATTAATTGTCTGAATTCAGTGAATTATATTAATTTTTCTGAAGTTAGTAAATACCAAAGTTTCGTCAGTTTTGTGAATCCCATTCATTACCTGAATTCCGTGAATTTGATTAATTTCCTAAATTCAGTGAATTCCAAAATTTCGTGAATTCTGTGAATTCTATTAATTGCCTGAATTCCGTGAATTCGATTAATTGCCTGAATTCAGTGAATTATATTAATTTCCTCAATTTAGTAAATTCCAAAATTTCATCAATTTTGTGAATTCTATTCATTACCTGAATTCCGTAAATTCGATTAATTTCCTGAATTCAGTGAATTCGATTAATTTCCTGAATTCAGTGAATTCCAAAATTTCGTGAATTCTGTGAATTATATTAATAACCTGAATACCGTGAATTCGATTAATTGTCTGATTCTCATGAATTCGATTAATTTCCTGAATTCAGCGAATTCCAAAATTTCGTTAATTCTGTGAATTCTATTAATTGCCTGAATTCCGCGAATTCGATTAATTGCCTAAATTCAGTGAATTATATTAATTTCCTCAATTTAGTAAATTCCAAAATTTGATCAATTTTGTGAATTCTATTCATTACCTGAATTCCGTGAATTCGATTAATTGCCTGAATTTAGTGAAATATAATTATTTCCTGAATTTAGTAAATTCCACAATTTCGTCAATTTTGTGAATTCTATTCATTACCTGAATTCCGTGAATTCGATAAATTTCGGGAATTTCGTTAATTCTATTAATTGCCTGAATTCCATGAATTCTATTAATTGCCTGAATTCCGTGAATTCGATTAATTGTCTGATTCTCGTGAATTCCCTGATTTTCTATGAATTCCTTGAATCCCATAAATATGCGCTTTAACAAAAGTTTGTTCTCGGTCAGATTTTTTTTTTACCAAGAACAATTGCTTTGAGAAATCACTTGCTTTTTGTTAATTACTCGATTCTAATTTAATTAATCAAATTTTTAACATTGTACGCTTATTAATATGTTACAAAGTTCTGCTAACAAATTACTTATGTGTTTCAATAAATAGAAAATAAAAATAAATCTAAATGAACCTTAAGTTATTATATTTACAATGCAAAAACCTGCTAGACAGGATAAAATTAAAATTCAGTAAAAATATTAATTGGATAGATAACATAATCTGATTGGTGTTTGTACTGGACAGAAGACTCATCTCCAGAAAGAAAGATATTTCTGAACTCATTTTATAAAAACACTACTAAAAATTAGTATCATAATTATTTATTATTTGTTTGAACAATATTCTTAATCTAAACATGTTAATGGATCATCATGCGATTATGTTAAAAACTTTTAGATTAGCATAAAGAATAGATACTAACAATAATATGTTACAAAAGTTTGCTAACAAATCAGTTAAAGTTTTCAAGGAATGGGAAATAAAAATAAATCCTAATAAGACTCAATCTATTATATCTGCAATGCACAAAACTGCCATACACAATAAAGTATCAATTCAGCAAAATGTATATTGATTAGGTAGATAATATAATCTCTCTTGGTTGTGTACTGGATACCTTACCTTACCTTCATGAATCATAAGAACCGTGAATCCATTGTTTTAAAAAGCTACTAAAAATCAGTATCTTAATTATTTATTGATTATTTAAACAATCTTTCTGAAACAAACCCGTTCATAGTGCATTATTTGCTGATGATAAAAATATTGTTCACATCAGCATTACAGAATAGATACTATCAATAATATGCTCAAAAATGCTTTTAACAAATTTTTTCGTATTCCAATAAATGGGAAATCAAAATAAATTTTAATAAAACTCAAGCTATTATATTATATATAATATAATCTGTCTCGGTTCTGTACGCAATAGAAGACTTTCCTTAATGAAGAATCTGAACCCATTTACTTAAAAAGCTACTAAAAAATAAATATAGCCATATCCTCTAACAAATCAAAACTCAAGCTCAAATGTTAGTTAAAAACTAACTAACATAAAGTTATGTTATAACATAAAGCTTTATGTTATATGTTACAAAAACTTCTTAAGTTCTTGTTTCCTAACTTATAAAGCTAAGATCGTTAGTCTTTATTACTTTAAAACATTAAACCTTATGCTAAATTCCCATTGGTGCCTTCGGAATCCACTTAACATTTACAAGCAGTTCAAGTTTCATACAAGCTTGGAACAAGCAACCACAAAATGTTGTCCAGAGTATATTCGAAGCGAAGAGAAGCTTTCCGAAAGGGAGCAACTTCGATACCTAATTGAGGAACAAGGGTCGTTCAATTATTGGACATTAGGAAAGGACTCGAATTTAAGGTGCTCTGGTAGTCCAAGTTCAGAAATTGTGTTGAGGTGTCATAATAATAAATTTTCAGAGGGTTTATCATACCCTAAAAATTATCTAATTTTATTCGAAGATCGTTTAGATTGAAGGTCTTGGCATTGCGATATTTAGAAAAAAATGAATGTTTAGAATTTTTAAAAATAAGACTGAGAACATAATAACCAAATTTGTACAACCACAATGTCATGGTTCTATTGTTATTTTAAAAAATATTCTTAATGAAAAAAAAGTTTTGCTTAGAAAGAACAAAATGTTGAACAAAAGCAAAAAATAAAGGAAAGAAAAATTTCTTACCTTGATAGGGAAGCTGTATGAGTATGAGAAATTGATGAATATTATTTGCAAATGTTTTTTATTGGGATTTTATAGTAATAAAAAAAGAGAAGGAAGGGGATTTGCTTGGCTGCCTTCTATTTGTTCGTTCCTTTTCTTTATTTTTGTCGAATAATTTTTTGCCTATTTTAGGAATTTTTTCTTCTGTTTTTTAACAGGATGCTCTTTCGGAAAACAATGTAAAAATCTTGTGGTGGTTGTTTAAAATTGGGCTTTGGATTCTTGGTTTTTATTTTCGGGAATTCTATACATTAAATAAATTATTTGACGTAAAATAGAATTTGAAATGTAACTTTAATCGAATTTAAATCTCTAAATAATAAAAAAACTGTTATGTTGGTCAAAGGTTTTTTTTCGACGATTTGAAAATAGCGAAAAATGGAATTATTTTGTTTTTTAGACTAATGTGATTTCTCTCGAAGGTTGTTTAAACTGAAGCGTTCTATATGAGAAATTAACAATGTTGTTCAAAAATCAAATACGTTATATTCAAGAGTCCTTATCTTATTATTATTATTATAATTATTATTAATTAGGAAAATATTAAAAATAATGAAATTTTGTGTTTGGAACATTATGCTAAAAATTTTACTTTTAGTTCGACATTTATCAGGAATGGTTCAAATTGAACATCTTCAAATTCACATGTGCATTGCTAAATAAAATTTTTTCATATCATAGTATTTTTTATATATAAATGGATAAAAAATGAAATAATTCGGAAAATTTTGAAGTTTCATCCATAATGTTCGTATCTTTTTAGTCCAATTTTTATCTAGTTAATTTTTTCTCAACCTCTAGCTTAACGCAAGCATTTCAATTTTTATCTTCTAAATATCATAAGCATTAAAAAAAAAGATTAAATTTTTAACAAAATTGTTCAATTGTCAAGAAAATTTATGTATTCTTTAGAAAAAAATTGAATTTTAAACAAAGAAGTCCAATTTAGACAAAAAAATATGTTTTTAACCAAAAAATATAATGTATGATATATCTGGGAAAAAAACTTTATTTTATACCAAAATCAGTTGACTTTAAGCGAAAAATATTTAATTCTGGTAACGAAAAATAAATTAGATAATATTGCAACCAACAAATATTTTAATAGAAAATAAAAAATAGTTAAATACTATAGAATCGACGAATTTTCATCAAAATAGTGCAATCGCCGACCAAAAAAGATTAATTTATAACTGAGCAGTTGAATTTTAAATTTGAATGTTTTTTCAACAAAACAGTTGCATTTTTAATCAATAAATAAAAATATTTAACAGAAGAGTTGCATTATGAAGCCAAAAATATGAATTTTCAAGTAAAAAATTATTTTTATCTCAATAGTTTAATAATAGCTTTTTTTACTAAAAATGATCCTTTTTTAACTTAAAATGGAATAGTCAAACTTGCGTTTAAAAAAAACTTATTTTTACTACAACAAAAAATAAATATTTAACAAAATAGTTAAATTTTTAACCAAAATTATAAATCGTCAACTAATTAAATTATTTTTTAACAATTTATTTCCTGTTTAAGACAATTAGTTAAAATTTGAATCAAGAAGATTAATCTTGTACTAAAAAAGATCAATTTTTAACAAAAGATATAGATTTTTAGAAGTTTTAGCTACCAAGAAGTGTAACAAATCAATTCTCATTTCAAAAGAGTAATTTTTATTTCAAACAAAAGCAAATTTTTTACATAATAATTATATCTTCAATAAACAATATCATTATTTAACAAAGTAGCTTAAAGCATTTATTGAGGTTTGATATGTTGAAGTTTTATTTTTTTTGTATCAGTGGTAAAAAAAATAAATAAATTAAGAATTTTTTGTAAGCTAGACCCCTCTGCTGAAAGCTTATCTTTTAATCCCATTTTTTCGGGTACGACTCAAATTAAAGCTCTTCTCATATGAAATCAAGACAACAAATGAAATTTCATATTTAATATTTCTCTTTTTTTTGACGTTAGTAGAAAGAAAAAGATCAATTAGGAACATCTGATTGATTAGATACCTGTTCTAAAAGATTTTCTTTTAGAGGCATTTGCTTCGGAGATGGCTCAAATTAATTCGGTAAGCATTTAAAATATTGATTACAAATAAAACTTGGTATTTTTTTAATTTATTTTTTTTGCTATTAGTAGTTAAAAAAATAAAACTAATAAGAAAAATATGGGTTATCAAATCCCTTTCCTGAAAGCTTATATTTTAGTCCCATTTCCTGCAAGTCTGGGTCACATTGAAGCTTTTGGAATTTAAAATTAGGTCACCAAATCACATTTAATATTTGTGATTTTTCTTTGACACAAATAGTTAAAAAATAAAAAATAAATTAGGAAAATTTAGTTATTTGGGCCTATGATTAATGTTTTAGTACAATTTTCTTTTAGGATAGGGGCAATTGAATCTCTTAGCATTTAAAACTAAGACAACAAATAAAATATGATGTTTTATAATATTTTTTGTTGTTGATGTTAGTAGTTAAAAAATAAAAGATAAATTAAAAAAATCTGAATAATAAGACACCTATGCTAAAAGCTTTTCTTTTACTCCCAATTTCTTCAGGGATGGCTCAACTTGAAGCTTTTAGCGTTTAAAGTTTAGACAAAAACAAAAAATTTGATTTTTTATAATACCATTTTGTTAATATCAGTAGTTAAAAAATAGAAGAAAAAATAAATAAAGTTTGGTTAATTAGACCGCTGTGCTTAAATTACTTACAGAATAATAATTAAACAATTAAGAAAAATTTGTTTAATTAAACCCCTGTGTTGAAAGCTTTTTCTTTACCCCAATTTCTTTCGAGAATGGCTCAAATGGAAGCTCTAATCATTTAAAACTAAGAGAACAAATAAAATTTGATTTTTTATAATTTTTTTACAACAGTAGTTACCAAATAAAAGATAAGTAAGAAAAATGTGATTAATTAGACACCTTTGCTAAAAGCTTTTTTTTTAATGCATACTTCTTTAGGGATGGCTAAAATTGAAGCTTTTAGCATTTACAATTAAGACAAAAAAAACTTGATATTTTATAATATTATTTTATTGATATCAGTAGCTAAAAATATAAGAATGCATAAATAAACTTAAGTTAATTAAACCTCTGTGCTTAAATCTGTTAAAAATAATAAATAAACAATTCAGAAATTTTTTTTTGATTAAGCTCTAAGTATTTAAAATTTTTAAAATAATAAAATTTGATATTTCATAATATTCTTTTTTTATATCGGTGGTAAAAAATAAATAAGGGAAATTTAGTTAATTAGACCCCTTTGATGAAAGCTTATCGTTTAGTCCAATTTTCTTCAAAGAGGGCTCAAACTAAAGCTAATATAAAAATACATAAATAAAATTTGGTTAATTAGACCGCTGTGTTTGAATTAGTTAACAAATAATAAATAAAAAAATGAGACAAATTTGTTTAATAAGACCCCGGTGCTGAAAGCTTTTCCTTTAGTCCCATTTTTTTCGAGGATGGCTCAAATGGAAGCTCTAAGCACTTTAAATTAAAACAACGAATAAAATTCAATATTTCATTATATTCTTTTTTAATATTGGTATTAAAAAATAAATAAGGAAAATTTAATTAATTAGACCCCTTTGATGAATGCTTATCTTTTAGTACTGGAGGTTTTTCTTTCAATCCTATTTTCTTTAAGGATGGCTCCAATTGAAGCCTTTAGAATTTAAAATTAAGTTAGAAACTTGAATTTAATATTTTGTAATGTTTTTTTAACACAATTGGTTAAAAAATAAATAATAAATCAGAAAAGTTTGGTTAATTGGGCCTACGATTAATGTTTTAGTCCAATTTTCTTTTAGGATGGCGGCAATTTAAAACTGAGACTGCAAATAAAATTTGATCTTTCATAATATTTTTTTTGTTGATGTCAGTAGTTATAAAATGAAAAAGTAAAAGAAAAAATGTGATTAATTAGATACCTATACTAAAAGCTTTACTTTGACTCCCAATTTCTTCAAGGATGGCTCATATTGAAGCTTTTAGCATTTAAAATTAAGACAACAAACCACTAAATATTTTATAATATTATTTTGTTGACATCAGTAGTTAAAAAAAGAAGAATACATAAATAAAATTTGCTTAAATTACTTACAGGATAATAATTAAACAATTAAGAAAAATTTGTTTAATTAAATCCCTGTGCTGTAAGCTTTTTCTTTAGTCCCATTTTTTAAGGATGGCTCACATGGTAGCTTTGAGTATTTTAAATTAAAACAACAAATAAAATTTTTCATTTCATAATATTATTATTTTTTTAAATCGGTGGTTAAAAAATAAGTAAGAAAATTTTATTATTCATACCCCTTTGATGAAAGCTCATCTTTTAGCATCATTTTTATCAAAGAGTGCTCAAACTGATGTTCTTAACATTTTAAATTAAGAAAAAAAATTTCATTTTGGTATTTTATAATATTAATTTTCTGATTTCGCTAGTTAAAAATATAAAAATGAGGGAAGTTAGATTAATTAGACCACTGTACTGAAGGTTTTTCTTTCAACACCATTTTCTTTAAGGATGGCTCAAATTAAAGCTCTTAGCATTTAAAATTAAGGCAAAAAATAAAATTTGATAGGTTTTAATAATAATTTTTTAATATTATTAGTTAAAATAAAAATTAGGAAAACTTGGTTAATTATATTCCAGTTCTGAAAGCTTTTCTTTTAGTCATATTTTTATCAGGGATAGCTGAAAAGAAGCATACCGAATATGTAGAAAAAAACATCCGTTCTAATTTTTTTATTACTTATGAAATTTAAATAAGATTAAAATCCCAATCAAAAATCCTACTTAACGTCCAATCATCAAATTGATGAAAATTCCTGCAAAAACAAGAAGCTAACAATTATATTTAATAATATTCATAATAAAAAAGACGCAAGAGAGAAAAAGAGAAGTAAGGGTATGCGGTTGGTTGCCTTCTCATTTTTCTTTCTTTTTTTTATTTTTGTCTAAAATTTGTGTTTTTAACAAGAATTTTTTTCAGATTGCAATTCGAAAGTTTTTTTTTTATTGTTCAGTTTGGTCCAAATTTGGTCGTTAGATTCTTTTTTTTTTTGCAGGAATTTTCATTATTTTTTTATATCAATGTTTTAATTTTTTTTAAATATGTATATTTCATATGTATTTAAAGAGAAATTCTGGGACTTGATAATACCAAGACTGTAATGAGTTAATTTCTTCTAGTTAATAAATGAAAATATTTTTTTCTTTCTTTTTAGAGCGGTCGATTTCTAACGAGTCAGAGGCATACAGCAGGCTCGTATATTAAATACTTTGAGCCTAGGGACTTGAAGGTATTCGTTCTAGCTCTTTAGCAGTAGGATTAAATAAAACGGTTGGCATTTCTATTGCGGAAGCAACAGGTGACGCTCTATGTAATTTTTAAGAGTTATTAAGCGCTTCTGTAGCGTGTGGATATCCAAGTGACTTAAGAAAGTCGATTAATATTTACGAACTATGTACGAAAAATACAGTTTGGAAAACATTTTTCATAAAGTAACTTCAAATGATTGATTCCCTAAAATCACAACTCGAAACAATTCGGACGTTATATTTTCGCCGTGCGGTCTTCGTAACCGCACGGCCACACGTCTATACTAATATTTTACATTTTGCTCTAATTATAAGATAATAGGGAAATTAAAGATTGACGCTAAAATAAGCTTTTTTTATTCTATTTTCTGGACCTCACTAGAGCTCTGGGGGAAAAAATATAAAAATATGTTTCGGATATAAAATTACTTGTCATTAAAAACTAAAGCCAGCGTCACTTTTTTTAAAAAATTTTTTGTATAATTCATCCTTATGTAGGGGTTAAGAAAACTCCTCACAAATTCAAAATGTCGTATTTTTTGCTTGATAAGAAGTAGATGTGAAAAATGGTTTTATTATTAGTTGTATTTTCTATTTTTTAACTTCTTTCGCAAAAAACACCTTCAAAACGCTTAATTGGAGTAATTTTTTGAAATTTTAAGTAACGAAAGGCAATGCTCACTTTATTTTTCAATGAAAAGTAACTTCATACTTTAAATCATATAAAAACAGAAGTAGAAAAGGAATCTGTTTTATCATCAGAGGATAATAGAATTTCTTAATGTCTTTACATACTAGGTGGAGCTATGAAAAATTTGACTTGTAAAAGCCAGCATAAAAATGCGTTTATTTCTGAAAAAGAATTCTTTTTCTATCTTTCTAGTAGCTTAATGGAAAGTTCTGTGAAATTTCTATCGTTCGATTTCTAGTGGAAAGAAAGGAGAAGACGTTTTTTCAAAAAAAAAAATGTAATCAACTAAATTTTTAATTCATAGTTCCATTTAGTCTGTAAAGATGATAAGAAATTCTGTTATTCTCTGATGATAATAGAGATTCCTTGACCAATTTGATTTATAAAACCTGGAACAATAATGCGTTGTAGAAGGCAGCCCTGTGGCTGGTCTTAGAAATAATTATAGGTACAATAAAAATTAAAATAACAATTCACTGCCTAAAAAAATTATTATGTTTTTGAAAATTGAACTATTTTATTGCCTGCGTATTTTTTGGTTAAAAAATTGTTCTTTTATAGTTCAATATTAATTTTTTCACTGGAGATGTAACTATTCCGTTATTGGTTGAAAATTGAAAGCTCCTAGTTCGTAATATTACAATTTGGTCGAAAATTGATGTACTTTTATAAATTTGCCTTTTTTTAGTGCGAAATTATTTTTTCTTTATTAAAAATTTAACAGTTTGTTTAAAAATGGAAATATTTTGTTAAAAATTAAAATATCATAACGGAAATTTAATTATTTTGTGAAAAAAAATTTTTCTTGTTCTGAAATATTACTGCTTTATTGAAAATGCATCAGTTTGATTAAAAGTTTGTCTCTTTTAGTTGAATTTAAGTGGTTGACATTTTTTGCGTAAGGTACTCCCATTGAAAATTTAAGTGTTCAATTTTTGGCTAAAAAATTAAATTTTTTAGTTCGAGATTCAAATCTTTGTTTGAAAACCAAATTTTACGTTAAAAATTTTTATTTCCTAAA
This sequence comes from Druon quercuslanigerum, assembly GCA_010014905.2. NCBI lineage: Eukaryota > Metazoa > Arthropoda > Insecta > Hymenoptera > Cynipidae > Druon > Druon quercuslanigerum. Next base: position 14,364 of record JAAAKG020188572.1, on the reverse strand, counting down.
TAAAAGTTCGATTGCTTTGTAGAAATTTTTTTCTAGATATGTCGATAGTTATTGTGGTTGAAAATTGAACCATTTTTTTCAAAATTCAACGTTTTATTTAGAAATAAACCCTTAAATTCAAAATTAATATTTTTTGAATTAAAATTCATGTGATATAATATAAATAATAATTTTTTATCGAGAAGAATATATGACAATTTTCTATTTTCTACTTGAATTATTTAGAAAAATGCTAATCATCAAGTGTTTAAAATATTTGATCTATTCAGCTACTTGCATATATATTAAACAGAACAGAAATATTTTTCTTTACAAAATTATAAAAATATTTTATTTTTTTACATTTATTTATAATAATGATAAATGTGAAGTAATAAATATACTATTTGAAAAAATAGTGTGATTAGATATTACAATCTATATGTTACCAAAAAGGACTTTTTTCAAGAAAAAGGGATAAAAATGTTATATTTTTAAATCTAAATTATTTATGACAATATAAAAAAGATAAAAATTGTTTATTTGTTCACTTAAATTATTTATGTCGCAGGTCATTGTTAAGTTTTTACATAATTTTGCAATGAAGGGAATAAAATATTATATTTGTTAAGTTAAATTATTTACAATAAAGCTTAACATCGGGTGTTAAGAATTTTTTTGAATTTATTAAGTCCTAAAATCTATTTAAATGCATAATAGGCAAAAAAGAATTTGTTTATAAAAATGGATGAAAACGATCTATTTGATTATAAAATTTATTTATAACCTACATTTCTCAAATAAACAAATAACGTTCCTTTTTTATATTCCCAGGTTGTGAGTGAATTTGATTTCGAACGTATGTAGGAATTCAAATCTCAGATTTTTTTAATTTCTAATATTTGATCTCTTATTAAGAATAAAATTCCAAATTAAAAGATATTTGCGTATCGTACACAGTTAAAAATTATTTTGTTAATTTGTCGATTAACAATAATTTTCATTAAAATAAAAAAATTGAAACTTCTAAATTTAAATTATTTGAAATTAAAATAAACAAATGCTAAATCCCCAAATCCATCATAATTTTTGAAATGGCAAATTAAAAATTACAAGCCTCTTATTGTTTAAGACATATTTTGTCAAATGCTATCTCTTTTGTCAATCACTTAGTCTCATATTACCATTCAAATATTTTTTTTATCTTACAGCTTTGGTAGGGCTTCATGCAACATTTTCAATTTTTTTTAATTCCTAAAAATTAAAATATTTTGTAATGAAGGGGATGCAAATTATTATCAGTTTTTTATTAAATTATGTAGCATCAAGTAACATTAAAAAAGAACCAAAGTCATGTTCACCCCTTCAAAATTGAAAAATTTAATACTTGTAAACCTGCGAATTTTAATTTAAAAAAAAAAACGTTTAGGATCATGATTTCTTATTTAAAACTTTAAACATAATAAGTAAAAACATAAAGCTTAAAAATTTTTAAATCGGTGGACTGTGTTTAAAACAAAGTGTTTATAAAATAGAATTTCGAGACAATAATGAATGTGCAGAAAATAAATAAATAAAGTCGCAGATTATTAAAATTAATTCGAAAAAAACTTTTTGACGGATTTTGAGTTTAGATACCCTTTCCTGCACTTTAAAGCCAACCGGTGATGTAACTTCACGAGGAGGCAGACTAAGATGAATGTTTATCGGATAATCTATTAATGGCGGAAGTCGTCCAGGTGCGCTTAGAATGCAAGAAGCTTAGCGTTCTTGTGCAGGGATTCCAGTTGGCTCTCTGCCAGCTTGCTAAGTGGTTCACCTTTTCTAAATAGGATTCCCATGTATAGACAGGCGTTCTACAGATACTGTGGCCGAATTATGGGCTTCCATCTTTTTAAATATCGTCAATTTGTTTAAATTATTTTCAAAGGCAATGGGCGTGGTCAATAATTCAGCCCAAAGACAAGATAAATGAAAATTGTAGTCCGAAAATATACATTTATACTTCCAGGAATTAAATATATAAGGTGGCGTCGTTTGTCAAAATAGGCGTGTCGAAGTGACACGTCCAAAAATTGGTGGTATAGAATGGGCGTGTCGATGGAAAAGGGGGTGGTCTATAATTCGTCCAAAAGATCGGATCAATAAGAAAGAAGGCTCAAAAAGACGCCTTCATACTTTCCAGAATGAAATAGACTAGTGTGTGTGGGTTGTCAAAATGGCGTATTAAAGGGAACTTTCCAAGGAGTGGGCGTATACAATAGCCTTGTCGAAGGAAAAAGTCGTGGTCAATTATGCGTCCAAAAGACGTGAAGAATAAAAATGGAAATTTAAAAAAGATGCCTTCACACTTCGGGGACTGAATTAGACTAATAGGCGTGGTCTATAAGAGTAGGCGTGTCAGAGGGAAGTGTCCAAGAAGTTGACGTATATAATGGGAGTGATTTAGGAAAACAGGCGTGTTTAAGTCTTCTGCCAAGATACCTTATCAATCAAATTGACGGGCCAGATCGCATAAGGGCGTATAGAATTTTCTCGTGCGAAATGATAGTTCCCTGGAGGCTTCAAAACAAATTTTAGATTTAAAATATTTGAAGGATATATCTGGACGTGGAATTTTATTGTGCACCTTTGTTTCTGTAGACGAAAAGTTGTAACTTTATAAGTTTTCGAAATAAAGCCAAAAAAACTGACTTTTTTGAAAAACTTTATTTTAATCCGTTTCTTACTTTAACTCGTGCTCAGTTCTTCAGTTTCTGACATTTTTTAAATAAAATTTCAAGGGAATGTGCTTTACCATGTCCTTCGATTGACAATGTAATAGGAATTCAAAACCGCTGTTTTTAAAAATTATAATTAATTTTTTTCTGATGCTCGGCGCGAATCGAACACTTGTAACTTCCAGCGTTTCGTTTAGCGAGAAAATTTCAAGCAGGCAAATACTTCGCACAACAAAAATTCGGAGAAAGTTATAAAGAAGTTTTTTGGAAGGTTTTAGATCAAAATATTTAATAGTTTAGGAGTAGTTTCGATTTTAGTGAACGTCAACGCTGGAGTTTTCGAGCTTGCTATGCACTCCGCTGTGCCATGTTCTCTTGCTAGAGACTTTTTGCTTATAATATGATCTTATGAAATTTTTTAGTAAATAACAGTGAAACAAAAATAAATTAACAAAATATTTATGAATTTTATTTAATTTTAAATGTATTTTTCCGGTTTCTCTAGATTTAAATGTAGGATAATGTAATGTACACCTAATGTTTACACCGTCATTCGGCTTAACTCGTAAGCGACCTTGAAAATGCATTTTGAAAACAAACCTACGCACACATTTTTTAACACTGTGTCTCAATCTATTTCAAAAATAAAAGAGATCAGTTAGTCCTTAACTATGCTCTGGACAGTGCACATTAAATTAAATTTAAAGCCTAATAAAGTTGAATATCTTACGAAAACTCCAGCGTGAACGTTCTTTGAAATCATAAATACTCCTAGATTATTAAATATTTTGATCTAAAACTTTTCAAAAAACTCCATTATACCTTTTTCTGAATTTTTGTCGTAAAAAGTATTTGCCTGCTCAAAATTCCCTCGATAAACGAAACGCTGGAAGTTACAAGTGTTTGATTCGCACGAGTATCAGAAAAAAAATAATAATAATTTAAAGAAAAACAGTTTTGAATTCCTATTATATTGTCAGTCAAAGGCCATCTTTAAGCACATTCCCTGAAATTTTCATTTAAAAAATTCAAAAACTGAAACACTGAGCACGAGTTGAAGTGCAAACGGATTAAAATCAAGTTTTTCAAAAAAGTAAGTTTTTTGGTTTTATTTCGAAAAATAAAAAAGTTACAACTTTTTATCTAAAAAAAAAAGATGCACAATAAAATGTCACGTCCAGATATATCCTTTAAAAATTTTAAATCCAGAATTTGTTTTAAAGCCTTCAGGGGACTATGATTTCGCAAGAGAAAATTCTATACGCCCTTATATGATCCGGCCCCTCAATTGGAGGCTGCAAAAAGCTTTCTTCCAAAAAGCAGGTTCACACATTCAGAAATTGAATAGACAAGTGCATCTGGGTAATAAAAATGGGCATGCAAGAGTTATATGTTGAAACTAGGTATATGCCATAGGAGTTATTAAAGAAAATAGGTGTGGTATAGTGCTCAAAGTGCATTTGGAAAAAGTGCCTCTATACTTCCAGGTATGAAATATGCTACTGGGCATGGTGATAAAAATTAGGATTTTTTACGGAATCCAATCAGTAGACATATCTGGTGGGCGTGGCTTAGAAAAATAGGTATAATCATTTCTTCGGCAAAGAGATAAGATCAACAAAAGTGCAAGTTACAAAAAGAAAGTTTACAAACAAAAATTTAATGATTTTAGAAAAAGAATTTTATGGTAGGCGTGGTTTATAAAAATAGGCGTAGCAAAGGATAACACCTTAGTAATGGGTATATATAATTGAAGTGGATAAGACAAATAGGAGTTATTTGCATGGATTTAACAGACTAGTGAGAATGTTTATTGAATATAAGTGTTTTTAAGAAATATATATAGGAAGTGGGCATATACTTTAGGAGTTTTAAATGGGCGTATAAAGTGTTCATAGAAAGGAACGTGATTAGGTAAATGACTGTTGGTCAAAAATACCTTTAAAGTTGAAGATATTCGATAGACTACTTATTAACGGTGATAATAATGGGTTAGTTAGAGAGATATAATCATTGAGTCGCTGCATGTAATAAATTTTGTTTCGGAAAATAGGTGTAATTAAGTTTTTGGCCAAGAGGCGTGTCTAACAAAAATATAAATTGAAAAGGGATAATTCGCAAACAGAAAATTCATGCTTCCAGGGGCTAAATTTAATAGTAGGCGTGGTTAATAAAAATAAGCGCCTCAGAGGGGAGTGGCTCACAAGTAAGCACCTAATATGGGCGTGGCTGACAAGTAAGCGCCACAACGGGGCGTGGCTCACAAATAAGTATGTATGAATAACGTACTTCGTGAAAATAGGCGTGGTTCATAATTCTTTCATGATCCGTGATCAACGAAAGTAAGAATTAAAAAAGGTTCCTTTCGAGGATTAGGCATTAAATACAGCAGTGGGCGTAGTTGATATAAATGGGCGTGGTGGAGTGTAATTTGGGCGTATATGAGAGGTTTCTTTCAGGAAAATAATAACTTCAAAAGTTTTTCGACTTCTTCAGAAGTATCCAGGTTAACCGAACTCTATTCATAGAATGAATTCAGATCAATAATTATATGAAGAAGCTAACTTACGATTTGGATATGTGTAACTAATTGTACTCGAATTATCGAACTTGTGGCTGAGCATGCTTAAAGGGTTTTGCTTTTGCCTCTATCAAATGGTGTACCTATCTTCTTGCTAATTGGAGTTGAAATCGAGTCCCAGCCAATCCTGTGTATCTTGGTGGGAGTATTGCGTAATATCATCCTGTACGAATTTAATACTACCAGGCACACAGAGAAACACCCCATGCCTGAGACTTCACACTCGAGCAGTTTAGGTGCAATAAATTACGTATAAAATTAACGCAAACGCTGCGATCCAGGAGTGTGAGAGAAAGTTCCCGTTTATGAGTTTACATCACATTGAACCGTATAATTTGTATCGTTACTCGGAACTACAAATGTAATCAGTACTTCTAATTAGAATCTGAACGGAAACTATAATTGCACAAATATCAGTGCTGTGAAAGGGATGGTCAGTGGAATGCAGAGAAGCAGTCGGAACTCAAAGGGGGAAGTTACGTATGATTTGTTCTATAGTATAAATGCATGAACCTGCAGAATGTACAATTTTGGGTTAAAGCTAGAGTTCTTAAATATATAGGCGGTAAGCCATTTTAATCTATAATTACAAATTTCTTCTAAAATACTTTATCTAGGAAGAAATGGTTCAAACAAAGGTTGACAATGACCGAGAAGGACATTTTACTACCATCTATTTTGACCTTGAGGTTAATTTTCAAGGTCAAATAAAGTTAAGACTCTCTTCTTAAATAAGATCCCCTATTTTTCTACTATATATTTGAAAAGAGCATCAAATTTTACGTCAAAAATTACCTATGAAAGAAATCGTCTGCGAAAAGGGTGACCAGCAACAAAGAAGAAATTTGACTGTTCCGCTACTTTTGACCTTGAGGTCAATTTTCAAGGTCAAATGAATGTAAGACTCTTTTCTTAATTGAGAACCCCTATTCTTAACCACGGATTTTAAAAGAGCGGAAAATTAAACGTCAAAAATGACCTATGATGTTAAGATAAAAACTTACAAAAACGATTTTTCCATACGTCATTTGTGACGTCAAATTTCCCAGTATTTTTAAATTCGCATTAAAAAATAGGGGTTCTTATTTAAGAAAAGAGTCTTACCTCCATTTGACCTTGAAATTGACCTCAAGGTCAACCTTGATGGTAGTCAAATATCCCCTTCGATTTTGGTCAACCTTTCTCTGAACAATTTCTTCGTAGATAAAGTATTTTAGAAGACAAATGGTCGTTGCTTAGACATTTGACCTAATTTTTTACCTTTTCAAGTTCAAAAAAGCCATTTTTCAAAAGTCATTTTTGACGTGAAATTTTCCGCTCTCTTCAAGTCCGAAGTCAAGCATAAGGGTTTCCTTTAAGAAAAGGCTCTTACCTCAATTTGACCTTCAAAATTGACCTCAATGTCAATTTAATTCCAGAATCTCAAGGAATGTCAAGCAAAACATGATAGACAAAGGGATTTTTTTTTAAATTCAAGTGGAAATTAAATTATTTTATTAATTTTAGATGAATGATAGACAAACAAAAATTAACATTTAAAATTAATAATAAATATTCCCTGGTCGACAAACCTATGATCAACAATTAAATTATTTTAGTTAACAAACCCTTTTTTCTTTTTTCAAAACTTTTTTATTTTTTTTTTTTAATTAATTGCTTTTACTGAAAAGTCAACTTGCTCATATTTAATACAAAATTTGTTGTCTTAAGTTGAAAATTAAAATATTTAATTTTTTAATTTCTGTATTTTATTGAAATTTCGAATTTGTGGGTAAATGTTTAAGATTACTGATTGAAAATTGATCTTTTTTGTTAAAAGTATTGTTTTATAGAAAATTTAAATATTTTTTTGTTTATTAAGGATTCACTTTTTTGGTTAAAAAAATATACATTTAGTTGAAAAATTCATATTTTTCTTTGCAGATTCTTCGCTATAATTGACAATTAAATTATATGGCTGTAAATTCGTTTCTTTTCAGTTAAACATTAATTTTTTTTAACTGAAAATGTAACTTTTCCATTTTGGCCTGCAAAATTATTCTTTTTTTTAGTTTAAAATGATTTCAATTTTTCCGAAAACTCGTTTTTTGTTTGAAATTTACTTTTTTTACTGCGAATTAAACTATTATAGTTTTAATTTGTCATTTCATCTTTTTTATTTTAAAATTTATATATTTTATTTAAAGTGTATCTCTTTTGGTAAGAAATTCATCTTTTGAGTTTAAAATTGAATTATTTCGTTAAGAAGTAATTTTTTATGTTGTTGGAAATTGATTGGTTTAACTAAAAATGTAATTCTCTAATTTTTTTTAATTATTTTTTTATGGGAAAAAGCTTTTTTGTTGAAATTTCTGTTGTTTTTTTCTAAAAATTCATTTTGCTAAAATTTTAACTACTCTAATTTTGGTTCAAAATTTATCGTTTTAAGATGGAAACTCATTTACTTTTCACCAATTGAGTCTTTTTTGGTAGAAAATTAATCTTTTGGGTTAAAAATTCCACTAACTATTTGGTTAAAAATTTACGAGTTTTGTTAAAAATTCACTATTATATTTGAAAATTTATTTTTTAGGTTCAAAATTCGTCTTTTTGATTTTTAAAGTCAACTAAGAAGTGTTTAAAATTAATGTCGAGTTAAAGATTTTTTAAAAATTATTATGATTAGTCTTCTATGTGTATAGCTGGTTTTTCAAAATGCTTATAAATTCCCCTTAAATTGAGTACAGTGTCATGAAATCAGAAAACGAGGTTTTTTTTTCTTTTTTAATTCAGGACAAAGTTCTCAGAAAAAGGTCAGAGAAAATTTTATATTTTTTTTATCATTTAAATTTTATGTTAATGGAAAGAGTGTGAATTCATTGCATTCCATAAATTCAGTGAATTCTGTAAACTTCGTGAGTTTCTTAAATTCCTTGAATTCCATTAATTCCGTTATTTCCGTAAATTATATATATTTCGTCAGTTCCTTGAATGCCATGAATTTCGCAAATTTCATGACTTCTCAAAATTTCGTGAATTTCATGAATTCCATAAATTTTGTGACTTTCGGGAATTCCATGAATTCAGTCAATTCCGTGATTTACTTATGATTTGAATATAAATTTCGCTGAAAATTATTTTCAATGTACATAAACATAATTTACTATCGAATTCACGGAATTATTAGAATTTAGTAGAATTCACGAAATTTAATGCATTTATGACACTAACGCAATTCGCAGAAATCAGCAAGTAAAGGAGTTCGCAGAAATTGATAAAATTCACGAAATTCAAGGAATTTCACGTACCTCAAGGAATTCGCTAAATTCATGGATTTACGGAATTCATCGAAATCAAATGATTTAACGAATTCATAAAAATCACGGAATTCATGTAATCGAAGGAATTAGCGAAATTTATGAAATTCATGAATTTCAAAGAATTCCATAAATTCGCGAAACTCGCCGAGTTAATGCTGCTCATGGAATCTAAGAAATTAAATAAGTCGATTAAATTCATTAAATTCATGGAATTTACTGGATTGGAAAAATTCACGGAATTCAAGCTGTTCACGGAATTAATCAGATTAAAGGGATTCGTGAAACTCATGCAATTCAAAGAATTACGGAAATGTATGGGATTTATGAAATGTACATAATTAATGGAATTCAAGGAATTCATCAAATTCTCGGAATTCGTGTGATTGTAGGAATTCATTGAATTGAAGGAATTAAAGGAATTCACTGAAAGCACAAAATTCACTAGATTTTCGAAATTCAATGATTCCATAGAATTTATAGATTTCATGGAATTCAAGGAAATCGTGGAATTCATTAAACCTCCGGAATCACCGAAGACACGGAATTCGCGGAATTTATGAATTTGAAGGAATTTGAGAAATTTATGGAATTTGTGAAATTTACGTTAAAAATGATAAATAATAAATTTTACGGAAAGCACTTCCTTTACTAGATTTTCGGAATTCAAATAGTTTGTGGAATCCACGCAATGGGAGGAATTGAAGGAATTCACTGAGAGCAGGAAATTCTTTAGCTTTTCGGAATTAAAAAAATTCACAGAATTTGTGGAATTTAAGGAATTAATGGATTGGAAGAAATTCACGAAAGTGATGGAATTCACGGAATTAATGAATTCACGGAATGGAAGAAATTTCCAAAATTCAAGGAATTCATGAAATTCATGAAATTAAAGGAATTTGCGGTGTTCATGGCTTAAAGGAATTTGTAAAGTTTATTGAATTACAAGAATTTGCGAAATTTATTTTCGTGAAATTTACGGAATTAATGAAATTCAAGGAATTTGTGAAATTCTCGGAATTCGTGAAATTGATGGAATTAATCGAATTAATGGAATTTATGCAATTTATTGAATTAATGGAATTCATGAAAATGAAGAAATTTACGGAATTTAAGGCATTCATGGAATTCATGGAATTACCGGAATTAAATGAATTACTGGAATTGGTGAAATTCTTTCAATTCATACAATTGACGGAATTGAAGGAATTAATTGAAATCACGGAATTTACTGAATTTGCGGAATTCGACGATTTCATAGAATTTATAGAATTTATGGAATTTAAGGATATCGTAAAATTCATTTAACCAGCATAATTACGGCAGTCTAAGAATTCGTGGAATTCATGGCTTTGAAGGAATTCATGCAATTGATGGAATTCACGGCATTGAAGAAATTCGCATAAATCAAGGAATTCACGGAATTAATGGAATTCTTGGAATTACGGGAATTTGCAGAGTTCTTGGAATTAATAGAATTTGTGAAATTCATGGAATTAAAAGAATTTGGAAAAATTATGGAATTCGTGAAATTTACGGAATTAATTAAATTTAAGGAATTCATGTAATTGATGCAATTCATGGAATTCATGCAATGAATGGAATTCACGCAATTAAAAGAATTATAGAAATTAAAGGAATTATAGAAATTTTACTCAAAGTATGTCATTCACTAGATTTGCGGGATTCAACAAATTCATAGGATTTATGAAATTCAAGGAATTATCGAATATAAAGGAATTCACGAAATCGATGGAATTGACGGAATTCAATGAATGTACGGAATTGAAGAAATTCCTATATTTTAAGGAATTCACGGAATTTAAGAAATTCATGAAATTAAAGAAATTTGTGGAGGTCATGGCTTAAAGAAACTCTTAAAATTTATGGAATTAAAAGAATTTGGGAAATTAATTGAATTCGGGAAATTCACGGAGTTCATGAAATTCTCAGAATTCATGAAATTGGTGGAATAAATCGAATTAATAGAAATAATGCAATTCACGAAATTTCCGGAATTCATGAAATTTATGAAATTACCGGAATTAAAGGAATTCTCGGAATTGATGAAATTCCTAAAATTCGCGCAATTGACGGAATTAAAGAATTTCACTGAAATTACGGAATTTACTGGATTTACGTTACTTATGGAATTAACTGTAATCACTGAATTTAAGAAATTCCGCAAACTCCTTGAAATCCTTGGACTCTGTTAATTCCATATATTCCAGGAATTCCCCGAATCTCCTAAATTCCACGAATTCCTTGAGTTTCACGAATTCCCTAAACTCCATGAATTCTCTAAATTCCATGAATTCCTTAAGTTCCACAAATTCCCTAAATTTCCTAAGTGTCTTAAATTTCATGAATACGCTCGTTATATACTTTTCATTAATCAAAGCTTGGGCTCCGTCAGAATTTCTTTTTGCGAGGATCACGGGTCCTGAGAAATGATATCGATTTTTTTTTTTAATTTTATCTTCAACAGGTGTCGAGATATCCAGCTGCAAGTATAATACAGAAGTGTTACTGGCTACTGGAATTGTATTGTAAAATTCCAATATATGTGAGGTACCATGCCAATATCAGCATTTGGAAACATAAATTCCAACATAAATTTTCAACAGTTTAGTTTATGGTCTTCTGACACATTTTCCAAAGTTACAGTCCAATAATTTATTCACAAAAAAGTTCTGAAGTTTGAAAAAAATGCAGTAAACTGAACCAGGAGATCGGTAGTATAAAAATTTGATTGTGTCACATGCCCTTAGAGGAGAATACTTAAAAGAGGTGACAATGAAAAGAAATAGGAGGACTGTGGATGTTCGTGCTACGAATGGAGAAAGTTTCCTTTTAATTGCGAATGCTCGGAGGGTTCGAATTTAATTAGACGTTCGCTATCGCATCGAGCGAGTTGGTCTCGGTGCAGAGAGCAAGCAGCTACTCGAAAAAAACGACGAGTGCGATCGTTAACACGATTCCATTCTGTAACGCTATTACACGTTTCGATTCAGCGTGAATTGAACAGAATTTGATTCCAGGTTCAACGAGGTGGTGTTGGAATACCAACTTTAAAACTTCCTAAACTTCTCTTTGATTCTCTAAGACTAGTTTTTTATCACCTTAGAATCCTTGACAAATTCATAAACGACACTTTTATAAATGTTTCGAATTCTACTACACTTTTATGAGACTTCTACAATACATTTATCAGAGCGTTAAAAAGAAAAAAACTGTACACAAGGAAATCATGGAAATAGTGGAATTTACGTAAATCAGGAAATTCACCGAATTCAAGGAATTCCCGGAATTCACAAAATTTATGAAATTCACGAAATTCATGAAACTTACAGAATTCATGACATTCACGTAATTACTGGAATTCCGGAATTTACGGAAGCCATGGAATTCACAGAATTCATATCACGCCCGGAATTGACGGAATTCAAGAATGAATGGAATTTAGGGCATCCAGGGCATTAACCAAATTTAATTAATTTCCAGAATTCACAAAATTCATGAAATTCGCAAAATTCGTGAAATTTCTAAAATTTGTGAAATTCACACAATTCACGAAATTCATGAAATTCACGGATTTCATGGAAATGAAGGAATTAACAAAATCTATTAAATTCGCGGAATTCATAAAATCTCAAATTTCACGGAGTTTGCAGAATTCGTGAAATGCAAGGAAGTCTCGAAATTTATGAAAGTCGCGAAATTTACAAAATTCAAGAAATTCACGCAATTTATAAAAGTCACGGATTTCGCCGAATTCATGAAATTAAAGAAATTCGTGAACTTCATTGAATGTATGGAATTCATGAAAATCATGGAATACACAGTTTTTAACAGAATTGAAGGAATTCATGACAATCACGGAATTGACGGAATTCATACAATTCAAGGAAGACGTTAATTTCACGGATTTCAGCGAATTTCATGCAATCCGTGAATTGCATATATTACGTAAAGTCCATGAATTCCGTGAAATCAATAAATTCCGTGATTTCCCTGAATTCCATGTATTTGACTCTTCGCCGCATACATTTTTTATATCGATGGATTTTCATAATAATTGTTTTATGAGAGTTTTAGAGTGTAATGATTACGAATCTTAACTCAGATTTGTGAAATTATTGAAATCCAAAATGGCGAAATCAAGATGGCTGCTAAAATTTCAAAAATATAGAAATGTTGCTGAAAATTAAAAATAGGGGTTTTTGTGGGTCGGTGATTACAAATTAGTACTCAGATATTAATAATTCAAAAAGCCCGATTCAAAATGGCGACCAAAAATATGAAAAATTATCATAAATTTACATTTTGATGTTTTCTACCGAGCTTGGTTGATTCCAGAGACGCAAACGGTGACGTGGAGATTTTTGTCTCCATATTGTTTCTTTTGGTTTACTTCTTTTTAAAATTATTTTGATTTTGATTTTTTCATTTTTTGTAATAAAGATTTTATTATTTAAATACCCGAATCATCGCTTCATGAAATCCTTGAGTTAAGTGAATTCTTTTGATCTCCTAATTTCTTTGAATGCCATGAATTCCTTGATTCACGTGAACTCATTGTATGCCGTGAAATCCGTGAATTTCCTGATTTTCTTGAATATTGTTAATTGTGTAAATTTCGCGAATTTTCTGATTTTTTTAACTCTATGAATTCCGTAAATTCCTTGAATTCGTCGAATTCCGTGAATTCTGAGAATTTCTTGAATTCTGTTTCTTTATAAATTCTTTGAACTGAATTTAAGAACTCAGTGCAAAAATTCTTAAATTGTTTATTAATATTATATTATATAATATTGGAAACAAGTTTTTAAAAAACGCTTAAGATAGCTTGATAAATCTAGGGACTAATGTGTTGAATCACCTGCAAAAATAATTTTTTTTTATATTCAAGTCTGAAACTTGGATAACTAAAATAACGTTCAATGAGTTCCCTGGTGATAATTTTTGATAAAGCTTTTTTCTATCATGTTTGAACTCAATAAATAAAGTACAAATAAAAAAATACACGTTTTTAAAGTGGAAAGTTAATAATTTTTCATATGAAAGTTCGCTATTGCATTCTTGAATTAAAATGTTTCTTCTTCGATTAATCTTTTATAGTTAAAAATAAATCTTTTTTGTTTACGATTCTACTATTTTGTTAAATCTTCTTTTTAATTTAAAAATTGATACATTTTAGTAAAAATTTCAGTTTTTTGTTGATGTGAAAAGTGCAAGTGATTGGTTAAAAACTAATGTATATTATTATATTTATCTAAAAATTTATCTTTAGTTGAAAATTCAGCATGAGTATTTATTTGAAAAGGGAACGATTCAGTAGAAAATTAACTGTTTAATTAAAAAATTCTTTGGTGCAACTCTTTGGTGAATAGATATATTTTTTGTACTGAAAAATTAATATTTTATTTTTCGTTAAGATTTACTTTCTTTATTTAAAAATTATTCTTTTTTTTTAAATGTATGTATGTATGTATTAGGTATTATAACCCTGTTTCACTACTCTCTAGTTCACCGACCTCTAGTCCACCGACCTTTAATCTACCGACCTCTAGTCCACTGACCTATATTCCACCTACCTCTAATTCACCGACCTCTAGTCCTCAAGTTCACCGACCTCTAGTCCACCGACCTCAAGTTTACTGAACTCTAGTCCACCGACCTCAAGTTCACCTACCACTAGTCCACCGACCTCAAGTTCACCTACCACTAGTCCACCGACCTCAAGTTCACCGACCACTAGTCCACCGACTTCAAGTTCACCTACCAC
>JAAAKG020188561.1:0-24953 GCA_010014905.2 Druon quercuslanigerum | reverse complement strand
TATTTATCTACCCGAAAAAATGATAAAAAATTCATATATTTTTAAAGAAATAGTTAAATTTCTAAACTCAAAAACAGATTTCTACTGAAAATGGAAAATTTTTTATTTAAATAACTTATTTTTTGTAAAAAAAAACAAACAAATGATGTACAAAAAAGTATAATTTTCTACCAAATATTTTTAATTATTAATCGAGAAAAGATCACTTTCAGACAAAAAATGAAATAGATCAATTTTCATTCGAAAACATTTATTCTTAATTTAAAGAAGAGAATTTTTCCCAAACAGTCGAATATTTATCCCAAAAATATAATTTCTACCGGATAAAAAATTTTCACAAAATACATGCATTTTCAAACAAATAGTTAAATTTCTATAATGAAAAATAGACTCTCAGCACAAATGGGATAATTAAACTTTTATTTAAAAAATTGATTTTTCATAAAAAAATGATCTAAGAAAAAGAAAGATTTTCTGACGAATACTTCAGCTTTTAATACAACAGGTCAACTGATATTTATATTTATTTATATTTATATTTATTTATATTCAAACGAAAAGAATTTTAATTTTAATAAAAAGAATTAATTTTAAACAAAAAATACGAACCTCTAATAAAATAGTTGATTCCTAAACCAAAAAAGATTTTTTTTTACCAGAAAAAGAGAAATTTTCAAACAAATATTTGCATATGCAGCTAAAAAAATACATTTTTTAACCGAAATAAATAAGTTGTCAACACGTTAGTTAAACCACAACCAACGAAATTATTTGTTAACAAAAATAATAATAATAGTTGAAATCCTAATTAAAAATATATTCTTATAAACTTTTTATTGACTTTATATTTCTTTAATATCGTTAAATTGTTATTTAAGTTGAAAAATTAGAAAAAAATGTGAATTATAAAAATATTTTCTATTATAGCTTCGTGATTTTGCAACGTGATAAAATGAACAATCTATCGTTAAAAAGGTGTATTTTTCTACTTTTAAGCAGAACAAAAAATTATTAATTGAAAGAAAAATTGTGGGGTTACCAATTAATTTTATCATCAATTTACTAAAAAAGGGTTTAGCTTTTTTCTCGTCCATCAGAGAATTTGTATTTTGACCCAACAAAAATTCTCATGAAAAATCAAAAATTCATATTTTGAGCCAAATGACACGAGCTACAAAAAAATGTAGAGAAGCCATATTTTTTATCTCAGAAAGATCAGGGTACAGAAAGTAATAACACATACGTTTAATATAACAGAATTTATTGTAATATAGAAAATTTCGGACTTACTTGTTCAAGGGAAAAAATTTCTTGTTTCCTGAATAGGTTACCAAAAATGAAACAATTACATTCTTCACTGTTTTAACATTTAATTTTAAATTATCTATACAAAAACGTGGGACAAGAGTAAAAACTGAGCGCAAAGCGTGTTATCTGACAGGCGGGCGCGCTTTTTTATTTTGTTTATCAAAAAATTTGAAGAATTAAAGTTTAAGCAAGAAATGTTTTAAAACTTTTTGAGATTGGAATTTCGCTACCACATGGACAATCCAAGATTTCTTTTACCGTCAATTCTTTCACCGCGCCGCTGTGTATGTTTATTTTCACTTGCTTTATATCCTTATCAATAGCTTGATATATTTCACGAAAATATGATCGACGGTTTGGCAATTTTGCCAATAATGCAAAGATGTCACCATTGGATGTTGATAATGCAATTTGTTCTCCGGTTGGTATCGGCGTAAAAATACCGTGTTTACTCATCAAACCAATTGATTTATCAGAAGGAAAAACGTGTATCTGCAACTCGAATATCTTCTTAAAATTCCTCTCAGGAGTAAGTCGAATAGATCTAAGTTCGTCAAATTTAAATCCAAGTACGCGAGGAAAAGTTTGCCTGAGAAGACGAGACCCGAGCCTAGTACTAGATGAAGCCTCGGATGGAGGAAGAGACCCCAACGAAGATTCCGGCCTGGCAGGAGAAGACCTTGGTCTTGCACGAGGAGATGTCACTTCAGGAGAACGAGGTCTTTTAGTGGGTATCAGAAGAGAAGCTTCCATGTTAGTGTCTTCATTAGGCGAACGATCAGACTGCGAACTTAATTCTGTAACAATAAATGGAAGATTTAATTATTCTTGAAGAAGAAAATCGTATGTATGCCAGTTCTAAGATTTTTTTAATAAACTTTACAGCAAATATTCATCATGATGTTCTCTGATTTTCTGAATAAATAATCGCTTGGAAAAGATCCAATGGATGAACAGTGTCTGAACATTGTCCATGATCGAGCCTAAGTACTTGCATTGGTCTTCGCCAAATTTGCGAAGATGTACACAATCAGATAGGAAAATATTGTTTATCATTGGAGTTAGCAAAATGTTTACAGATTTTCCTTGAACTTTCAAAAGATCGTTACAGTTCATTATTTTCTCGCTTCTTCAAGAAGATTGGTGTAGTGAAAGTAACTTTAATTAAAAAGTGCCGAATTCATTTAACAAAGATAAAAAATCATATAAAGATGAAAATTCTTATCAGATACAATCAAAGGATTAGAAATATGGTCTATCTGTTTCCAGTCAGTTTATTGGGTAATAATAACTAAGTTGTAAACTTGTTGGACTTCTTTGACGACTGACAATCGAGAGAAGGAGATTAAACAGAGATTTGGTTACTTAAAACGAGCCTTATTTAAAAGTAATCAAAGTTTGCAAAATCGGATGCAATAAAAAATTTATATTTTGTATAATTAATTTCGTCACATAACAAATAAGGTTCTTATTTGGATGGATGTTACTTAATCCAGGGTATTTATTTGTCTGGGCTGATTGACGACACCTGATAGTCTAATTTTCTGTGGTTCACATTATCATAATGTAAATGTTTAAATTTGTACGATTTCTAATTTTAACGATGTGAAAATAAAATAGTCAGTTTGACTTTTACTCATTGTTAGAGGCTTTGTGTATAGAGAAATTAATCTTTGTAGATATATGATCTGTTTGCTTCAGACTTGTATATAATAATGATAAATTTGTATTTCACAATTCACAACCTTGCGAAATGATTACTTTCTTAAAAAGAAGTTTCGCGCGTGTTCAGAAATCTTGGAAGATTATCAAAAAATGTAAAAAGTTTCAAAAACAACAGATACATAATTCATAGATGACGCAAACGGTGCGGAACCAAATTCCGCTTTATTGTTTTCGAACTCATTTCTTTTTCATCAGACAAATGTTATTCTGTATTTCTACAGGTTAAAAAAAATAATGTTTCAAAACGCTGCAGTCCTTTTTCAGTGGGATTGAATATTTAACGCAGTTTTAAATTTTTTATTATTTCGACAATGTGACTACAAGCAATACATCTCTGTAGCAGTACTAAGTTAAACTCAAATTTTCTGTTTTGATTGTGTGATACAAGAGTTTATTTTAAGGTCCAAATGTTAGATTGCAAAAATTTTTTTTTCAAATATATAAATTGCAGGTAATGCTTTCATTTCAATTTAGAGCATTTCTCCTACTGATTTTAATACTTTTAAAAAAGTTTACTGACAGAAAATTCATACCATTTTAATTTTTAATAAAATTTGCAATATTCTTAACACCTTGAAAAAATGAAGAGAGTGCCAAATTTTCTTCTATTAATTATCTTCGACTTTTCACCTATGGCTGATCTCTAAATAGAAAACCATCTGGGAGTAACCCTGGCGTTACGAGAGGTAGGAGGGATAAACCAAACTGTAAAACCGCGACGTACTAAACTATCAGGAGCTGCTAGGAAGAGGTTCGGTCGCCAATTGTTAAATCAATCGGACGCAATAATCAACCAAACAGGGAAGCCAAAGAGGCACTATTCTGATAGCAGCACACCGAATAAAATCACGGAGAAACAAGATGTGGCTGAGAGGTTCAACAGTCTCTTATAGTCAGACTCTTCAAAATCACCTGAATGTAGCTATAGTCGCCGAGAGCGACATTAGAGAATATAATAGATGGGATGCAGCCTGGAGAAGTTATCCCAAGGTTTAAAGATTGCCGCTTGATCTACCAACAAAATCAAAGTTATCGCCAATAAAAACCTCCCAAGGCAGTTACAGCTGCTGACCTGAAATCATGGTGTGTTCATGGAACCAAAAGCAGTACTTAAGAGGATATCAATCCAAAATGCAACCATGAAAACAGGCGAATGTTTAGTTATCGATGCTATGGCGAGTAGTAAAGCTTCCCAACCTGTAATAACTGCTCAGTAAGGAGTGGTCGAGTATCTGAAGAAGATCGACTGCCGGCCTCACTGGGTTGAAGAGAATTAATAAAAAGATTTTCCAAAAAGCCAAAATTAAAATTGAAGATAGAGCTTTGAATTTGTTTACGGATAAGGGGCTAGAGACAACCAGGAGTTAAAATTGACACAAGATGTCCTTTTTCTATTCATTTGACAGCAGTACAAACAACTTTTGCCCTAATACAAGAACCTAGGACTTATAATGCGCAGGTTACATGTTTAAACACTAAGAACCAATTTAGGATGTGAGCACCATCCTATAGAGATTTTCTCAACGCAACTACTCCTTGAGAACAGGGGCTAATATGAATGGAAAAAACCCAGAGTACACTAATGAGCACATTCCATCAAGTTTACCATGCCGAAATAATAGCTATTAAAACATCCCAGTAGGAAATTTGTAAGCGGGCTTATGGACGCCAGCACAGTTCTGACAGTCAAACAGCACCTTAGATTCTTGCATCTAAAGAGTTTACTTCTGAAATAACCTAGAGTTACCTCAAATATGTTCTTAAGGTTCCGGGTAAAAACTAGGTCAATCCAATCTGGGTACCTAATAATCACAATATTAGAAATAATATCGCACGTATCTTCAAAGGAAGACATAAGTAAATAGGTGTCGGATCAGAATGCAAGGTTCTACAAAAAACAGAGCATTGTAAAAATTCATATCTGGTTCATGTGCTAAAAGAGAATTATGACAGACAACCTTTATTCCTGAAATTGTGATTTTTGTGAGAAGACAACTAATCACATACTTTGTGAAGGTAAAGAACTGGCGTGCCTCCGTAACAATTATCTGGTGGGTTATTTTTCGAACAATTAAACTTTTATGACATTTTCTGCAAATCATTATATGCCTTAATGGCAAACCTTATTGGTGATAGTGAAATTTAAATTGTATAGCACTACAGGTTGTGCGCAGAATTATAAAGAATTATTGCCCTGCCCTGCATATACTAATAATTATTATAGATATATACCTGGGGTATTATAAATTAACCCTAACGCCATAAAGCGTTATAAAGCGTGATTGGAAAATTATTCAGAACAATGGCAGGACCATAGGACAAGATTTACCTAATCTTAAACCATGCTTACCCCACACTTATCGCAAAATGAAAAAGCATTCACATATATTGAACCTTTTCCACGCGGGTAACATATAAAAAATGTTTTTTTTTTAATTTATACATTTTTTCCTAAGACTTCTATAAATCATACATTCAAACCCTCAAGCTCATAAGCATTTGAGCACATCTTCAGATAAAAAGAACTTTTACGTGAAAGTTGTTGAGAAAGGCATAAGTATGTTTTTACGGAAATAATTGTTTGAAATAACACATCAGTAACAAATAAGAAAGATTTGATAGAAATTTAGAGAACGGTATTATGTTCTCTTGGATAGGTTTGCTCATTGTGATAGAGTTTATTAAATGTACTGGGGTATTTCTTTTTTAAATGTTTTCTTAGTACTGTGGGGATGAAGTCATCAAGAAGATTATTATTTATCTGGTAAGTAAAGCTCCGGAGATATTCGCTTAAAGTATAACATTTAGGAATAAGAACAAAGTACTATCTATAATATAGGTTAATATCTAAAAATATATTCACCTATAAAATCGAGGATGACTACCAAGGATAAAACCAGAGTCCACAGAATCCTCATTTTTCTATTTAAAGAATCTAATATTTAATCTATGAATGCAGAATTTCTTCACTAGTGTAACTAATGAATATTCTCCTACTTCGTCCGTTTATATATTCAGTCATTATCTCTTAGATTAATGGTGGCAAAATATTTACATTTGACAAGAGCCAATCAAAAAATTTGTTACGAATTTCATTAATCACCACTTGTCACCATTTGTTTATTACTTTATACTTTTTAGAGTAAGCTATTTTTTATGGCCATTCTTGTTAAAGAATGTATATGATACAAAATTAACGCATGCGAAGCATCTCGTATTTTTCTCTTCGAAAAAATTTACATTGCAAATGTAAATTTGTCTTAGATTACTCAGAAATGACGTACTATTCATTCGTGTCCTTTAACTAAATTTAAAGATTATGATTCGCTTGTGATTTTTAAAATGAAATAAATTTTTTGTAATAATTTACTGAATTTCACGATGGTCTAAACGCAAATTTCAAAGACATGATGTGCAATAGGCATTTTGAATACAATTACTTGAAATTTATCTCAGCTCTCGAATTCAGGCTAATTTAACAGCTGGCTCTGTTGATAAACATTCCGCCATTTTTTCTAGGTTCAATTCTTCCACGGCGCCGCTGTGCACGTTGATTTTCGACCGTTTTGACCACGAACCGATACGTTTAAATATTCCACGAAAAACAAATCGTATATTTAAATATTTTTCCAATATTGCATAGAGGTCACTATTCGACGACGACAATGCAATTTGTTTTCCAGTTTGCATGATCATTGCGGCGCTTTTTTTTCTAATTCCAAATCGTATATCGGGAAGAAAAACGTGTATTCGAAGTTCGAATATGCGTTTCGGAATAGCGTGGGAAGAAATTCGGATAAACCTCAGCTATTCAAAACAAAATTCATATGTGCCAGAAAAAGTTGTTCTAATAGAAAGAGACCTGGTGCTAGCATCAGTAGGAAGCCTTGGCAGGAGGAAGAGACCCAGCAGAAGAATAAGCTCAGGCTCGGTAGGATTAAGTCTGGAAAAATAACGAATCCTTTTTGTAGAATTACTTTAAGAAGAAGAAGAAGCAAAGATGGATCTACAAGTAGGAACATCATGATTAGGGACGTCATTGTAGCTTTTACAGTTTGCGAAGATTACAGCAATCTACCAAATTTTTTTCGATCATTAAAGACGGTTTCTGGACCAATATTTTCTTTTACTGTATTTTAAAAATTCCTTGAAACGCAATTTTGATGCAAGGAAATTTTAATTCACCAATCCGCTTTAAAAAGCGAAAAATATTTGTGACTTTGGGTGAAGATTGATCCAATTTTGAACCACGCTTACCACTTGCTAAGCAATGTGTAGCCATGTGTAGCAATGTGTACATGAGTTGTTCCGAATTGTACAAATATTTATATTCACTGAAATTATTATTTGAAATAAATTATCATTAACAAATTCGGAAGACTTTATAGATCTAATCAAGAACTAAATTGTGAAGAACAGCATCAAGGTTTAAAGAATAGGGTTCGTTCATTGTGCTAGAGTAAAGGTGACTGGTGTGATTATTTCGAATTTATAAATTTTTGCTGTTTTAGTTGAAGACATTTAAGACAGGGTTCTTTAAACGTGCTAAGTATGGTATTTCAAATTATATCCTAATACTGTGGAGATAAAGATATCGACCTTATTTACTTTTTTCGTTTTTTAACGTTTATACTTTAAGGCAGATGAGATGAGGTTCGCTAAATATAATAGGGTTGATTTCTTAGTGTTGTTGATTCTTACTTTGGGGACAATGAGGATTATTCTGACTTTCATAAAGCTTCAACAAAATTAAATTACAGCCTTAGTATATAATTTTAAGTAAATTTCTTTAAATATATTTATTTTATTCTCGATTTTTATCATTATATTTAACAATAGAATCGAAGATTTTTTAATTTATTAACAACGAAATTCAAGAACGATGTAACTAATCAACAATCTTATATAATCAAAAGTATTATTCTGAATTCGTTATCTCGTAGACTCAATGCGTCATAGATCACATTCTGTAACATTTACATTTGATAAGAGTCAGTTAAAAAATAGTGGTACGAAAAGCTATAAAACTGATTTCAACACTTGTTTAATCCTCTATACGCTTTAGGGAAATTTTTTTGTTGCTTATAAATTTATATAATATGTACTATGACGGCCCATTCAAATATTTGAAAAATGAGTTCGTAAAGCGGGTGATAAGCCCCCTCAATTAAGGATTTTGTAAAAACGGGTTTGGTTAAGATTGTTCTGGGTTTTTTAAAAATCTGATTCCTAAAATAAATCTTTAAAAAATTCCCTTCATTCCTCACTCCCTGTCTTCCTAAATATTCCCACCCTACGTTTCCTAAGCCCATTAATTATCTTGCACACATCCCCTTCTTTCGTAAGAATTCTGAACTCCCCGTCCAGTTCTCTCTCCTTCTCCTGCTCTTTTTTCTTACTCGACAACCTGAAGTCCTTTCTCATTTCTAAGTACTTCCCTTTTTCAAAGTTCCTTCCATCCACATCCTGTAACTTCTTCTCACCTTTCTTTTCATTTTTTCATATTCCCTATCCCACAACGTTTTCACCATTCCTTTCTTTTTCTTTCTAAATACCATCTTTTGCACAGACCCTTTTATTTTCTCTTTCAGATCCTTCCATATCTCTTACACCGACTCCCCCTCAAACCTTACCTTTCGCAACTGCTCCCTCTCCCTTCCACTGCGAATTTCTCTGTCTTCTGCCACCCTTGCATATTCATGATCACACAGTCTATCACCGATAACCCTATCTTACTGAAATACGTACATTCTTTCTCTTCGTACCCTGTTACCACACCATTCACCACCGCCATCCTCTAGCCTCCACGTAACCACATAGAATCTCCCCCTCCTTAGTTATCATCTTAGCCTTCGATTTCCTATCAAAGCTCTCCCCTGCCAGGTAAATCCTAACCCCTGTTTTAATTTCCCCAGAACCCCTTCCTTTCCTCTTCACACTTAGTGCCTCCTGGAGCCTCGACTGGAAGCTTTGGCTCTACCCTATCATATTCCTTTCTCTCTATTCACGTCCAGTCTCACGACATCAAATACCTGGCTATGCCCCTAAAAATGCTAATCTTTCTTCTTTACCCCTGCTACGTTTCAGTCCAACACCTTTACCATTCCTCCACTCTGCTGTACTTCCACTCCCTACTTCCCGAGAAACACATTCCTCTGCACTTCATTCAACACCTCTTTCTCCTTGTCCCACACCAAAATTTTCTCATCTACTTTTATCTGTCGATACCCCACCTTCGCCACCCTTTCTTCCATGTTTTTGCTCTAATGTTTTAGAAATTATTCAGCGAAAAAAAAAATTATTTCGAAACAAATTGATCCTTTCCTAACTTCGGTGTTCAATCACTGTTACAATAACTTCTAAAAGGCATTTTTTCAGCACAAAAATATTGATGATTATATTATCAATAATGGATTGTTTCTCTAACAAGGAAAGTACCCTAGGTATCCCCCTCCCCGATTTTAATGATCTTGATATATGTTGTAGGCGACACGTATTTTTTCTTATCAGTTAATAAACGAGTTAAGTGAAAAATGAAAAGTGAAAAGTACAGGAAGTGGAGGGAAGAAGCTGCCAAAAGGGAGGAGCACATAGAAAGGAGAAAGGACATTAGGTTGGCGAGTAAGAAGAAAGAGCAGGAAGAGGAGAGAGATCTGGAAGGAGAGTTGAGAATTCTTAAGACAGAAGGGGACGTGTGGAAGATAATTAATGGGCTTAGGAAACGTAGCGTGGGGATATGTAGGAAGATAGTGAGTGAGGAATGGAGAGAATTTTTTCAAGAATCATTTCAGGAATCAGATAGGTACACTGGAGAAAGATAAGTGAATTAAAAGAACGAGGGAGGTAGATGGAGAGGCGCTGAATAAAAAATCAAAAAAATTTCCTAATAAGCTTCTAGAGCCAACTTAAAAAAAAGAATTTTCAAATTTGCATAAAACCAACATGCGAAATTTAAAATTAAAAAAAAAACATAAAAATCTTAACCAAACCCGTTTTTACAAAATTCTTAAATGAGGGGGCTTACCACCCACTTCACGAACTGATTTTTTTGATATTTAAATGGGCCTTTATAGTACTTATTATATAAAATTGTAAGCAACAAAAAAATTTCCTTAAAGCGTATAGAGGATTAAACAAGTGTCGAAATCAGTTTTATAGCTTCTCGTACCAATATTTTTTAACTGACTTTTATCAAATTTTTTTCAAAATAATAAAAACGTTTGCCTAATTAAAGAAGATGAGGATTTTGTGGACTCTGATCACATTTTTGTTGGTAATCTTCGATTCTATTGTTAAACATAATAATAAAATCAAGAATAAAATTTATATATTTAAAGAATTATAAAGCTTGATGAAAGTCAGAATCATCCTCATTATCCCCAAAGTAAAAATCAACGACACTAAGAAACCAACCCTATTATATTTAGCGAACGTCATCTCAACTGCCTTCAAGTAAAAACGTTAAAAACGAAAAAAGTAAATAAGGTCGATATCTTTATTTCCACAGTATTAAGATACAAATTGAAATATCATACCCATCTTGTTTTATGAACCCTGTATTAAATGTCTTCAACTAAAACACCAAAAAATTTATAAATTAAAAAAAATCACACGAGCCACCTTTACTCTAGCACAATAAACGAACCCTATCTTTTATCCTTGATGCTGTTCTTCACAATTTAGTTCTTGATCAGATCTATAAAGTCTTTCGAATTTGTTAATGATAATTTATTTCAAATAATAATTTCAGTGAATAAAAATATTTGTACAATTCGGAACAACTCATGTACACATTGCTACAGATGGCTACACATTGCTTAGCAAGTGGTAAGCGCGATTTAAGATTGGATCAATCTTCACCCAAGGTCACGAATTTTTTTCACTTTTTAAAGACGATTAGTGAATTAAAAGTTCCTTGCATCGAAATTGCGTTTTAAACAATTTTTAAAATTGCAGTAAGAGAAAATATTGGTCCAGAAACCGTCTTTAATGATCGAGAAAAATTTGGTAGATTTCTGTAATCTTCGCAAACTGTAAAAGCTACAATGACGTCCCTAATCATGATGTTCCTACTTGTAGATCCATCTTTGCTGCTTCTTCTGAAAGGAATTCTACAAAAAGGATTCGTTATTTTTCCAGACTTCTGCCGAGCCAGAACTTATTCTTCTGCTGGGTCTCTTTCTCCTGCCAAGCCTTCCTACTGATGCTAGCACCAGGTCTCTTTCTATTAGAACAACTTTTTCTGGCATATATGAATTTTATTTTAAAGAGCTTAGGTTCATTCGAATTTCTTCCTACACGAATCTGAAAGGCATATTCGAACTTCGGATACAGGTTTCTCCTCCCGATACACGATTTGGAATTAGAAACAAAAAAGCGCCGTAATGGCTATGCCAGCTGGAGAACAAATTGCATCGTCGTCGTCGAATAGTGACCTCTATATTCGAAAAATATTTAAATGTACGATTCGTTTTTCGTGGAATATTTAAACGTATCGGTTCGCGGTCAAAACGTGCGAAAGTTAACATCTACAGCGGTGCGTTGGAAGAATTAACCCAAGAAGAAATAGCGGAATGTACATCAACAGAGCCAGCTAGTAAATTAGCCTAAGTTCAAGAGCTCTGATAAATTTTAACTAATTGTATTAAAAATGCCTATTGCACATTATGACTTTTAAATTGTTGTTAAGACCATCATAAAAGTCAGCAAATTATTATAAAGAATTTATTTCATTTTAAAAATCAAAAGCGAATCTAAATCTTTAAATCTAGTTGAAGGACACGAATAAATAGTGCGTCATTTCTGAGTAATCTAAAACAAATTTACACTTGGAATGGAAATGTTTTCGAAGAGAAAAATACGAGATGCTTTGCGTGCGTTAATTTGATATCATATACATTGTATAATAAGAATGGCAATAAGGAACAGCTTGCTCTAAAAAATATAAAGTAATAAACAGATGGTGACATAAATTTTAATATAATTAGTAACAAATTTTTTGATTGGCTCATATCAAATGTAAATAAATTTCAGCCATTTGTCTGAGAGATAATGACTAAATATATAAATGAACGAAGCAGGAGAATATTCTATAGTTATACTAGTGAAGAAATTCTGTATTCATAGATTGAATATTAGATTCTTTAAATAGAAAAAATGAAGATTCTGTGGACTCTGGTTTTATCCTTGGTAGTCATCCTCGATTTTATTGGTGAATATATTTTTAAATATTACTCTATATTATAGACAGTACTCTGTTCTTATTCTTAAATGTTATACTTAATTCTATTCAAGAATATAATAACATAATATATCTAGAACTGTAGTGAATTCTTCCGGAGCTTTACTCACCAGATAAATAATAATCTTCTTGATCACTTCATCCCCACAGTACTAAGGAAACATTTAAAAAAGAAAAACCCCAGTACATTTAATAAACTGTAGCACAATGAACAAACCTATCCCATAGAACTTGATACCATTCTCTAAATTTATATAAAATCTTTTCAATTTGTTACTGATGTGTTATTTTAAATAATTATTTCCATAAAAACATACTTATGCCGTTCTGAACTACATTCACGTTGAAAGTTCTTTTTAGCTGAAAATTTGCTCAAATGCTCATGCTCTTGAGGGTATGAATGCATGATTCATAGAAGTCGTAGGTAAAAATGTATAACTTGAAAAAAAATTTTATATGTTACCTACGTGGAAAAGGTTCAATATATGTGAATGTGTTCTCAACCTAAGATAAGCGTGGGGTAAGCATGGTTCAAGATTAGGCGAATCTTGTCCCATGGTCCTCCTATTGTTTTAAAGAATTTCTTAATTATGGCGAAATGTTTAAATATGGACCTAATTTAATCATAATTTCTCGCTTTTCAAAGAGACTTGGCCGAGAAATGTTTTCTTTTATTTGACTTTGCGAAATTTTTGAAGACGCTTTATTACGCTAGGGTTAATTAATAATATCCCACGTATATATCTATAATAATTATTAGTATACGCAGGGCAGGGCAATAATTCTTTATAGTTCTGCGTACAACCTGTTGTACTATACATTTAAATTTCACTATCTCCAATAAAGTTTGCCATAAAGGCATACACTGATTTGCAGAAGATGTCATAAAAGTTTAATTTTTCGAGAAAATAACCCACCAGATAATTGTTACGGAGGAACGCCAGTTCATCACATTCACAAAGTATGTGATTAGTGGTCTTCCCACAAAAATCACAATTTTAGAAAAAAAGGTTATCTGTCATAGTTCTCTCTTAGTAGAGATATCTTTTCAAGATGCGTGCGATATTATTTTTAATATTGTCATTATTAGGAACCCAGATTGAACTGAACTAGTTTTTACCGGAAACCTTAAAAAGATATTTGAGGTAACTCTAGATTAGTTTCGATGTAAACTCTTTAGATGCAAGAACCTAAGGGGCTGTTTATTGTCAGAACAGATGCAAATGTGCTAGCGTCCATAAGCCCACTTACAAATTTCCTTCAGGGATGTTTTAATAGCTATCATTTCAGCATGGTAAACTTGAGGGAACGTGCTCAGTAGTGTACCCTGGGTTTTTTCCATTCATATTAGCCCCTGTTCTCAAGGAGTAGTTGCCTTGAGAAAATCTCTATATGATGGTGCTCACATCCTAAATGGGGCTAGATCTTTATTGCCACCAAGTCTCTAGAAAACAATCTTGATCATCGAAAAAATACAATATAGCCTCTGAGATAAAGTGCTACCTCAGGTGTTTAAACAGAACAATCATAAGTTACTGATTGTTAATGAATGAAAGAGGGACATCTATTGTCGATTTTAACTCCTGGTTGTCTCTAACCCCTTATCCGTAAACAGATTCAAAGCTCTGTCTTCAATTTTAATTTTGGCTTTTTAGAGAAACTTTTTTTCATTCTCTTCAACCCAGTGAGGTCGGCAGTCGATCTTCTTCAGACACTCGACTACTCCTGACTGAGCAGTTATCACAGGTTGGGTAGCTTTACTACTCGCCATAAAATCGATAACAATACATTCGACTGTTTTCATTGTTGCATTTTGGATTGATATCCTCTAAAGTACTGCTGTTGGTTCCATGAACTCACCATGATTCCAGGTCAGCAGCTTTAACTGCCTTCCGAGGTCTTTATTGGCGATCACTTTGATTTTGTTGGTAGATCAAGCGGCAATCATTGAACCTTGGGATAACTTTTCCAGGCTGCATCCCATCTATTATATTCTCTAATGTCGCTCTCGGCGACTATAGCTACATTCAGGTGATTTTAAAGAGTCTGACTATAAGAGACTGTTGAACCTCTCAGCCACATCTTCTTCTCCGTGATTTTATACGGTGTGCTGCTACCAGAATGGTGCCTCGTTGGCTTCCCTGTTTGGTTGATTATTGCGTCCAATTAATTTAACAATTGGCGTCCCAACCTTTTTCTAGCAGCTCCTGATAGTTTAGCAGGTCGTGGTTTTATAGTTTGGCTTAATCCTCCTACCTCTCGTAACGCCAGGGTGACTCCCAGATGGTTTTCCATTTAGGGATCAGCCATAGGTAAAGGCTAAAGTTACTTAATAGAAGAAAATTTGGCACTGTCATTACATTTTCAAGGTGTGAACAATATTATATTATCAACCATATTATTATTACAAATTGAGATATTATGAATCTTCTGTCAGTACATTTTTTTAAAGTATTGAAATCAGTAGGAGAAATGTCCTAAATTGAAAGGAAAGCTTTATCTGCAATTTTTATATTTATAAAAAACTTTTTTCCACCTATGATTGGGACCTTAAAATAACTCTTGTGTTACAAATTCAAAATAGAAAATTTGAGTTTAACTTAGTACTGCTACAGAGATTTAATGCTTGTAGTCACATTGTCGCAATAATAAAAAATTTGAAACTGCAGAAAATAAAAATAAGAAAGTACGCTAAATATTGAGTCCCCATGGAAAAAGGACTTCAGCGATTTAAAACAGTATTTTTATAACCTGTAGAAATACAGAATAATATTTTTCTGATGGAAAAGAAATGACTTCGACGACAAAAAGGCGGAATTTGGCTCTGCACTATTTGTGTCATCTATGAATTATGTATCTGTTGTTTTTAAAACTTTTTACATTTTTTGATCATCTTGAAAGATTTCTGAACAAGCACGAAACTTCTTTTTAAGAAAGTAATAATTTTTCAAGGTTGTGAATTGTGAAATAAGAGTTTATCATTTTTATATACAAGTCTTAAGCAAACAGATCAAAATTCTACAGAGATTTATTTCTCTATACACCAAGCCTCTAACAATGAGTAAAAGTCAACTTGACAATTTCATTTTCACATTGACTATCAGGTGACGTCAATCAGTCCAGACAAATGAGTACCCTGGATTAAGTAAGATCCATCCAAATAAGAACCTTATTTGTTATGTGACGAAATAAATTATACAAAATATAAATGTTTTATTGTATCCGATTTTGCGAACTTTGAATACTTATAAATAAGGCTCGTTTCAAGTAACCAAATCTCTTTTTAATCTCCTTCTTTCGATTGGCAAACGTCAAAGAAGTCCAACAACATCACAACTTATTTATTATTACCAAATAAATTGTCTGGAAACAGATAGACAAAGTTTCTTACCCTTTGATTGTATCCGATAAGAATTTTTATATTTATTTGATTTTTTATCTTTGTTAAATGAATTTGGAACTTTTTAATTAAAGTTACTTTTACTCCTTTAATCTTCTTGATGAAGCGAGAAAATAATGAACTGTAACGATCTTTTGAAAGTTCAAGGAAAATTGAGTTAATCATAGTCATCTATAAACATTTTGCCAACTCCAATAATAAACAATATTTTCCTATCTGAGTGTGTACATCTTCGCAAATTTGGCGAAGACCAATGCAAGTACTTAGGCTCGATCATGGACAATGTTCAGACACTGTTCATCCATTGGATCTTTTCCAAACGATTATTTATTCAGAAAATCAGAGAACATCATAATGAATATTTGCTGTAAAGTTTGTTTCAAAAATTTTTAGAACTGGCATACATACGACTTTCTTCTTTCAGAATAATGAAATCCTTCATTTATTGTTACAGAATTAAGTTCGCAGTCTGAGCGTTCGCCTAATGAAGACACTAACATGGAAGCTTCTCTTCTGACACCCACTAAAAGACCTCGTTCTCCTGAAGTGACATCTCCTCGTGCAAGACCAAGGTCTTCTCCTGCCAGGACGGAATCTTCGTTGGGTTCTCTTCTTCCTTCCGAAGCTTCATCTAGTACTAGGTCCGGGTCTCGTCTTCTCAGGCAAACTTTTCCTCGCGTACTTGGATTTAAATTTGACGAACTTAGATCTATTCGACTTACTCCCGAGAGGAATTTTAAGAAGATATTCGAGTTACAGATACACGTTTTTCCTTCTGATAAATCAATTGGTTTGATGAGTAAACACAGTATTTTTACGCAGATACCAACCGGAGAACAAATTGCATTATCAACATCCAATGGTGACATCTTTGCAATATTGGCAAAATTACCAAACCGTCGACCATATTTTCGTGAAATATATCAAGCTATTGATAAGGATATAAAGCAAGTAAAAATAAACATGCACAGCGGCGCGGTGAAAGAATTGACGGTAAAAGAAATCTTGGATTGTCCATGTGGTAGCCAAATTCCAATCTCAAACAGTTTTAAAACATTTCTTGCCTAAACTTTAATTTGTAAAATTGTTTCATAAAAAAAATAAAAAAGCGCGCTTGTCTATTAAATAACACGCTTTGCGCTCAGTCTTTATGCTTGTCTCACATTTTTGTATAGATTATTTAAAATTAAATGTTAAAGCAGTAAAGAATGTAATTGTTTCATTTTTGATTGCCTATTCAGGGTGCAGTTGGAGCAAAGAACATTTCTTTCAAGTTTTAGTTTTTTTTCTAATCTTAATCAAAGACCTTAATTTTGTCATTAAAACTATAACCACTATCAAAGCTAAAATGATTGTGACTAATATTTGCGAACCTGAAAAAAAACAAGAAATTTTTTCCCTTGATCAAATTATTCCGAAATTTTCTATATTAAAATAAATTCTGTTATATTAAACGTATGTGTTATTACTTTTTGTACCCTGATCTTTCTGTGATAAAAAATATGGCTTCTCTACATTTTTTTCGTAGCTTGTGTCATTTGGCTCAAAATATTAATTTTTGATTTTTTATTTGAATTTTTGGTGGATCAAAATACAACCGTTGGTCTTGGAATTTTTTTTCTCTTCCAGAAAAAATATGTTTTTAAACTTGTTCTCTGATGAAGGAAAAAAAGCTAAACCCTTTTTTGGTAAATTGATGTATATACTAATTCATAACCTCACAATAATATAAAATATAATAATAATAGAAAATATTTTTATGTTTCTCATTTATTCCTGATTTTTTAAAATTAAATAACAATTTAAAGATAATGTTAGTATTTTTACACGATGGTCGTAAGTTAGGGAAAACGCCGAAATCAATCAATATTAAGAAAATTTTGTTCTTCCAAGAAATTCAAAGAAAAGTTCATAAGATTATATTTTCAATTAAGATTTTAATCATTGTTATCATTTTTCTGGAAAATTAATTTCTTTAGTCGTGTTTTAGCTAATGTGTCTTTTTTCTGGTAGAAAATAGTCTTTGCTGTTAAAATTGCAACATTTTGGTGAAAAAATAATATTTTTTGGTTGAGGAATCAACTATCTTATTGGAGGTTCGTATTTTTTATTCAAATTTATTTTTTTTCATTTAAATTAAAATATTTTTTGTTAAAATATCAACTTCTATATTTTTGATAGAAAATACATATTTTTAGGTTTAAAATAAGCTGTTTTGTGTAGAAAAATCAATTTTTTAAATAAAAGTTTAATTATCCCGTTTTTACTTAAAGTCTATTTTTTATTATGGAAATTCAACTATTTGTTTTAAAATGTATGTATTTTATGAAAAAATTTTTATTGGGTAGAATTTATATTTTTGGGTTAAATATTCGACTATTTTGAGAAAAATTCACTTTTCTAAATTGAAAATAATTGTTTTTCAATGAAAATTCATTTTTTGTCTAAAAGTAAACTTATTGAGACTAATAATTGTACTCTTGTGTTTAAAATTTATCTTTTTAGTAGCAAAATTATTTGTCTTTAAAAATGGAACTTTTTGGTTAAAAATTAACATTTTTTAGCTGAAGATTCAACTATTTTGTTAAAGGTTCGTCTTTTTTGGTCAAATTGAATTTTTTATTTTAAATTAATATGCTTCTTGTTGAAACATCAACTACTTTTTTTTTATTTGTTTAAGAGATAAATTACTTTTTTTAAATGAATTTGTTTATTCAATGATTCATAATTTGAGGAAAAAATATATCTGTTTAGTTGAAAATTGAACTGGTTCGAAGGAGACGAAAAAATGAAAAGACCAAAGTTTTAAGCTAAAAAAGTTATGCAATTTTTGTTATAAGCCATCTTTAGAAAAATATAATTAAAATAAAAAAGGAACTTTTTGAGAAAATGACACCAGCTGCAATAACATTTTATTTAAAGAAATTTTTCGCCTAAATTATATCTACAAACTTGTTTGGAACCACTTTACGCTAGGATGCGTATTTTTGGCCAAAGGAGCTTTAACAAAAGAGAATTCACAATCAGATAATTAAATTTGTCGATGCGTCAAATTATAAATGTAAAAGGTCTTTGCCCAAAAATGGGAGACATACAAAAACGAGCGCGTAGTGTGAGATAAATAAATACTTAAACCATTTTAGCCACATTTTCGGATTTAAGTCACATTTTTTACAGTGCATGTTCATAGGTTGAGTGATTACCGTCTCAAATGTCAATAATGATGATGATAATTATTAGAGTGACTTAAACAGTGTATCAACGATCTTTCCAATTATTTTAACATATTTTGTAGAATTTATCTCAGTTTTTAGTGTTTCGTAACCTAAGCGAAATTCTGGCCATAGAGTTCCTATGCAAAAACACGACAATGTAGGCCTTTTGGTTCAAAAATAAAAAAATCTTTAAAATTCTTAAAGTTTCTGAAAACTGAAAAAATTAGTAATATGCTCCTAAAGCCCACGTTAAAAAAATTATTTACAAATTTACTCAAAACCAAAATGCGAAATTCAAAATTTAAAAAAAGACTAAACATTTCTTGAATATTCAAATGGGCCGTTATAGTAGATATTCCATAAATTTATAATAAAAAAAAAGAATGTCCCTAAAGCGAATGGAGAGAATCATTAAAATTGTACATTCGATATAGATGTATTATTCTTTTTTAGTATATAAATAATTTTAGAATTTCCCGCGTTTAGTACTGAAAATTTAATATGAATTTTCCAGTTTATACAGGATTGTGTGCGATCCAAATCCTTGAAATTATTTACTTTAAAAGTTCTTTAAATGCTTAGACACATCAGAACTATACGAGACACTCGTCATTTCTGAATCGTGTAACAACTTGTTCTTTCTGTTTGAGCGCCAGTGGAAATATTTGGCATTGATGATTTATTATTTTCTCATCCTGGACCGTATTTTTCTCCGTGTTGTTAATAAGAATGTGACAACCATAGAGGAAGATTGACCTAATCTTGAACTACACTCATCCCATGCTGAGAATTGTTTAGACATGGTGCATTCATTGTGAAGCTTTGCAAAAACCATGAATTTCAACCTTCAAGCGCTTCGTTTATCAAGCGAATTTCAAGCAATGAAAAACTTTCAGTGACAAGGTTGTTTATTAAGGTTCAAAGAAGTTTTCTGGAAACTTTTAGATCAATCGCTTTAATGGTTAAAAAATTATGAAAGTCTCAAATTACAAACGGAAATCTTGACGCTGCTGCCGTATGCACGTGCCTCCTCGGTTACGAACGTGTTGCAGCGGATGTGATGGTCAAGTCGGATACCAAAACAAAAATAACATCCGTTTGTTGTTTTTTTCTAAAATACAATAGAAATAAAGAAAAGAAGCAGTGTATGGATTATTCCTTAGAATACCTGCAAAAGTATTATTTTTGAGACAGGTTTATTTTAGTTAATACCCTACTAATTTAAGAAAGATTTTAAAAATTAATTGAGGTCGAAAAAGAGATAGGCATGAAGAGTTATGGTTTAAAAATAGAAAAAAATGTTCCACAAATCAGGTACGATTAATAACTGTTATTAAAAAAATTTCAATAATCTTTTAGCACAAATGTAATATTTTAGAACTATTTCTCTATTGATTTCCTAAATACATTTTATTGAATAATTTATAGGTAGCCTGAATTTATTATTTTAATATTTTGATGAAGAAGTTGATAGTATCATTTGTCATTATTTTAGGGAAAAGAATACATTATAAAGTCTAAAACTAAGAAATCCGGTGTTAAAGATGTTATAATCCCAAAGAGATATTTTAAACCTATTACATTCTGCTGTGGAGAAAAATGCTAACAAACATTTTCAAATCTTTAACAAGAAAAAGTACATCAAAACTTCTGAGATTTTATTCGTAGCCAAGGAGGCACGTGCATAGGGTAGCGTCAAGACTTCCGCTTGTAATTTAAAACATTCATAATTTTTCAACCATCAATGAGATAGATCTAAAACTTTTCAGAAAACTTCTTTGAACCTTAATCAACAACTTTGTCACTGTAAGTTTTCCGTTGCTTGAAATTCGCTCGATAAACGAACCGCTTGAAGGTTGAAATTCATCGTGAATATCTTCTGTATATTTATTTATTTAGTTTTATGATTACCGACATTCCTGAGTTTGTACTATGCGGACTTCAAACTCATGAATTCATACTTCTATGTTAGATTTTTTGGGACAAATAAATTTTGGTAGAAACAAAATTTGGGTTAACTGAAAGAATCTTCCGAGACATACATACATAACAAATTGGATAATCAGAAAAAGTTTAATTAGCGAAAGAAAATGAACAAAATACTTGCTTGACAAAACAAATGAATGCTCACATGTTTCATAGGGAACCATAAGCATCTTATAAAAAAAATTTCATAAGAATCAAGAACATTTTTTGCAGCTCTTCCGCCCAACATAAAATATTTTTTTTCCGTGAAAATCGTTTTAGCCATTCTCGAAAAATTTATTTTTATCAATTTCCCATATGCCTAAACGCCATAACGCACATACATATTTTTTCCTTATTATAATCTTCGGGAAATTTTAATCTTATATCAATGACAACTTATTGTGTAAAATCCCATTCAGATTCTGAAAAAATGGGTTTTTCTGGTTTACTTAAAAAATGGGCAAAAGCTACAACTGCCTTCTCTAAAGAATATGATGCGTAATTTAATGTCCAGTATGAATGTATACTTTGAAGATTAAAACAAGAAAGACAAATAAAAAAAAGAATTTTTTTCTCGTTAAGGGCTTAAACGATTTTGATGAAAATGAAATATGTTATGTACGTCGATGAGACACTTTCAAAATAATTTTTAAAGAAATTTTGGATACAAATAACAGGTCAGAAAATGTTTTTGAGTTTTTCATAAAAAAAAGTTTTTAAGTTATGTTTTACAGTGACGCCCACCATTTTTCACGAATATTCCTACAGATATCCTCTTGAACATATATTTTTCTCAAATTTTTTGAAGTGATGCAAACAACCCTTTTTTATCTGTCTTTCATCAGCAACGTCATTGGCAAATCTAGAACTTATAAAATTTATATGTTAGTATGAACAATACATTTTTCCTCGCCTCTCACAATACGGGGTGATTTTTTATGGTAAAAAAGCTAACATTTTATTTCAATTTCTCGTACGCGCTCTGAAAAAAAATAAAACGATAGCTTGGATGACAGATCGAGATTGACTATTTCGCATAGGAGTTATAATTTTTTTATCTCTAGAAGATTTTCCCAAGATAAAGCAGTAAAAAATACACTTTTTTCTGAAAAGATGAATTCACCTATATTGTCAAGGAATGTAGAGTCTAATTTAAAGATAAGAGTTTTCATCAGTTTATATTATTCTGAGACGGTAAGTGTTGTTGTGTTTGAAAGCGTTTTGAAAACTTTAAGTTCTTCTTCGTAAATTCGATTTTTTATCATTTGTGTTTTAAAGCATCGATTTTCAGGTAGAATTAAATTTTTTCTTAATATAACATTGCGTTCGGCCTGCTGCTGGAATTACAGTTAAGTTATTGAAAGGAAAACAAAACAGCATCATTAATGGGTAATATCAGACCTCTGCATCGGAATTTTAAATGTTGGACCATTAGACGTTGATTTCGAAGCAGAAACATCCGTTTCAGTTTTACAATCAAGTTTTTTGTCATAATCGTCTTCTCTATAAACAGTGAGTCGATATTTACAACATGAAATGTCACCTACAACTATCACTCGTTTAAGACAGGAGAAAAAAGCATTCACTTCTTCCCTAGTATTCGTTAACTTTTTTTTATCCTTCGTTTTTCTCAAAATTAGATAGTAGCCAGCACACGTAAGCTTATTCACTGATTAACAAATTGTTTAGTAATAAGATCTTTATGAGTATCAAACTAAAAAATTTTACTATTCAAGAGATTGAGGCAGCACAGAAACAAAAATCAGGAACAAAACAGAGCATGAACAAAAATATAGCACGAAAATTAATAAAAATCGCCGAGTGCAATGACACAAGAATGAGAATTACGAATGAGGAACGAATAAGAAAAAAGATTCTTGGGATAATAGTAAAATCACAGTAATTTGTATGATCACACAAGTAACCTTTGCAATAAAGTAAAATAAAGTAGTATTTAGAATAACTATACTAGTTAGAAGTACTAATACGACAAGTGAATATCGCAAAGTGAATTGGCGCTAGAACGTCAATTATGATCGGGAAAAAAATGAAGATGACAAGAGATTCTTGCGATAATAATAAAATCACAATGATTTGTGAGATTATAAAAGTAGTTTTGTTCTGTAGAGTGAAACAGTGTATTGATCGGAAAGACGGATTCAACAAATGAATATGACAAATTGAAGTGAAACTGAAATGAAGTTGACAGGAAGATGCTTGCTATAATAATAAAAAAAACTATATAGAAGAAAACTATTAAAACAATTCCATATAAACATTATTATTTATTTTATTTAATCAACAATCTACTATTACTTCCCTTATAAATCAGTATTCAATCTAATAGAAAGCAGGCGAGAAACAAAATATATACGTCACTGAGTAACTGTGCGAATTCCTAAACAAAAGGATTACATAGATCACTGGTATCGTCTGGTGAAATAGGCGCGGTTGCGCGTGCAACCACCTCGAAAGTGGGGATTAAAGAGTCCTCGAGAACGGGACCACTATCATCGTTGGAGAACGGACGATAGTCAGTCGAAGCCTATCACTTCAGAGAGTGACACATTTGGCCTTCGGATGATAGGCTGATCGATAATTTGATTTTGTTATTAGTAATAAAGTACTAAAGGTAATGTTAATTAGTTTTCATCAAAAATAAAATAAAATGTATCTTGGTGTTCACTCAATTCGGAAACGCCTCATCATCGGGCAGGATGCTCAGAAACTAGAGTGCTCTACTTGCACACTTTTCTCTCACTCTTTTCGAGGGGGTATTCGAAAGTGCGGGTCTGATCTGTCCATACTGCAAGTGGTGAAATTGATGCGAATCTGACTTGTCCTAACAATGATTCTCAATCCGAAAGGAGTGACACTGCTTCAAAAGGTTGTCAATTAGATCATTCGCCCATTTTCATGGAAAATCATCTAATTGATACCTGACGAATTGGATTCTTTACCCGCCCTTTGGGAACTCGTCCAATATTAATGTGAAGGAGAAGCTTGTTTCTCCTAAAAGATTGCAGATGGAGGAACAATTAGTTCTTTTTTTAAGGCAAATGTTAACAAGTCTTGGGAATTAATCTAATTCCCAAGATGGACTTAGATACTCATTTTGAAAAGATGATCGAGTGTTAAGAAGTAAGATTTGTAAGAGAGTGAAACAAAGACCCTCGTTTATTATATTAAAAGTAATTACGAATTAAGATCTGTAATTGATAGGAAAACAGAACGCAATTTTGTTGGCAATCATTGCATATCAAATTGTACAGATTGGACGACTGTTTGTAGAGTCAAAACTTATTTAGAAGCAACGATCATTCCCGTGGAAAGGATAATCTTTACTTAACAGAATCGAGAGAAACATAAATAAATCTGATAACCAAAAATAAAATTCACATGCGAATCTGATCTCGCTTCTGTGGACCCTTATATGTAGATGAAAGTAATCTGTATGTTGAACAAGTAAAAAGGCAAAATGAAGACCTTCTAAATAAAAGCGATTATCGACACTGCGACCACCGAAAATTATGTTTCGAAAGGATTTTTAGTACAAAATTATTTTAAGATTCTGGGACTTAGATTGAAAAAGAGCGAGCATCAATTTAATGTCAGTTGGGAACCTCAAGTAGTAGACAAGGTTTCTTTTTATATTGTCATAGCAAACAAATTATTTCATTTCAATTTTACTGTCCTCCCAGGATTGGTGTAGACGTACATACTCGGTACCAATTTCCTGAATAGGACACAATAAAATTGTCGCACGATCCCAAGACTTTTAATTTAAGCTCAAGAACAGCTGATTACTAAAACTAAGAGTAAAAGTTAGTAAGGGGGAAATTATCTCTGGTATTTAAGAGCGTAATTTAAATGCTCATAATTACTTTGGGTATGGTCTGAAAAGAGCGAGAAATAAATAATGTAACAGTATATAGATAAAAAAGGTTGTTCCTGAAAGAAATAGCTGGTTAACTTTTTCTCACATACTAAAATTTATGTTGGAAGAACTTATGTTAGATTTATTCGATTTATTCCTCACAAGAATCCGAAACGGATATTCGAACTTCGGATATACGTTTTTCCTACCGATACACGA
>JAAAKG020188550.1:0-24954 GCA_010014905.2 Druon quercuslanigerum | reverse complement strand
TTTTGTTTTAAAATAACTTATAAATAATATATTTATAACCAAAGGCTTTTATTGAAGTCAAGCAACATGTAAATGTTTCAAGATTTCGAAATAAAATTTTGAAGCAGTTTAAGGGTTTTTAAAACATTTAAAATAAAAGTAACTTTTAATTTAAA
Organism: Druon quercuslanigerum; assembly: GCA_010014905.2. NCBI lineage: Eukaryota > Metazoa > Arthropoda > Insecta > Hymenoptera > Cynipidae > Druon > Druon quercuslanigerum. The sequence goes on along the minus strand of JAAAKG020188550.1, from coordinate 24,799 downwards.
AAGTGCGTAATTCATAAAAAATGTAATCGTTCAGTTTGTAAATATTTATAACTTAGAATTACTTAAAATTATTTAATTAAAAAAAAATGTAATGCATGCATTAATTCTTCAATTCAGATAACTGAAAATGATAACTTGGATTTATATTTTTCGAACCGAATCTGAATATTTGAACTCTATAATTTATGAAAGTTAACATTTTTATTTGGGAGTTTAATTGCATTTGAATACTATATTTTTGAATTTAAAAGTATTTAAACTTCAGTTTTAAAAGTTTAAAATTCAAGTCTTCCACTTTGATTGCTTTAGTTTGCAGCTCAGTTTTGATTAGTTCAAATGGAAAATTATTTAGCTCTAGAGTATTGATTTTAAATCCTATTATTTATACTATTTATTTATTAAATTAATACTTTTTTGCAGACAAAAGCAGAAGGAAAAGGAAGCGAAAGAAGAAGACCGACGAAAGCGGGAGGAAGCAAAGGAGGAGGAAAAGCGAAGGAAAGAGGAAGAGAAGCTTGAAGCCGAAAGGAAAAAGCAAAAAGCAGCCTCAACTTTTGCGAGCTTTTTCGTCGCTAAAAAACCCACCGAATCCAAGACTGTCTCCGAGCAAAGCAACACTTTAGTGTCGAAAAATTTCATGCCATTCGAGGTGAAAGCAGACATGAGGATGGCACCCACTTGTCGCCGAAATATGACTGAAGATGAGAAATTGAAATTTGACAAAGCTTGGGAGAAACAAAGTGTAGATAAATCGCAACTTTACGTGGAGGAAATTAGGAGCAAGAAGGTGACGAAGAGAAAATCCGGAAAAACGTGGCCTTTCGAGTTGAAGGATGACGAAGATGACGTTGTTATAATTGGTAATTTAAATAGTCTCTATTTATTATTTGTATTACAGGGGCGATCTAGAAAATCTAAAAATCTCCTTAAATTTTTCACGAAAATCTGGATTAAATTCTTCTCCTCTTTCGATAAATAGTTATTTTAATTAAATGCGAAAAGTAATTGAGGTCTTTTAGTCTATTATAAAAGGAACATCTCGCTCACAAGAAATCTTGATACTGAAAAGTTTTTTTTTATTTATCCAGGTATAATTGATCTTTTACTCATTACAGAATAGATAAAGAGATTTCTAGACGTTTTTTGTAGACGGAGAATTTTACATTTTTTTAGAAAAAAAGTCTGCCTAACTGTGATTTTTACCGTGTTTTTAAGAGAATATTTAGAAAGATTTACAAAATTTTCAAAAATGAATGTGAAAGATTTCAAGAAAATTTCTTTAATTTGGCAGGATTAGAAAAAAAATTAATTTGAAAAAATTTTAAACAGCATGAAGATGTTTCAAGATTTAAAGAAGCATTTTAAGGATTTTTAAACTATTTAAAATAAAAAAAATTAAATTTTAATTTGAAAAGGGAATTTATCCACAAAAAGAATAATTCTCGAAAAATTTACGAAAAGGAACAAAATTCTGAATTGGAACATGAAATTTTTCCCAAAAATTCTAATTCTGAATTGAAGCAGAGAATTTTCAAGTTTCAATCAATTCTGAGTTAAAACTGTTATTTAATCAAAAGAATTATAAATTGTCTTGGAAATGGGAATTTAAAAATTTAAATAAGTTCTGAACTGGAACAGGGAATTTTTTAAAAGAATGAATTCTAATTCTAAGTTGAATTGGAATATTTTTGAAAAAAAATTTAAATTATGAATTGCAATAGGGAATTTCACAGAAAAATTCTAGTTAGTTCAAACGAAGAATTTTCGAAAAGTATTAAATTTCCGGATTTAAACAGGTAATTATAAATTTTTAGTCAATTTTGAGTTAGAACTGGAATTTATCAAGGAGACTATCAATTCTGAATGGAAAAATGAGTTTTTCAAACAAAATTATAATTCTGAGCTGAAAATAGGTATTTCCGAACAAAATTTAAAGTATGACATGGAGAATTTTTGTAAAGAATTAACATTCTTGATTTGAACAGGGATTTTTTACAAAAGAATTTTATTTCTGAGTGAAAATAAAGAATTTGTTTAAAGAATTAAAATTCTTGATTTAAATAGGAAATTAAACATTTTTAACCAAATCTGAGGGGAAATTGGAATTTATCTAGAAGAATAACGATTCTTAATGGAAAATTGAATTTTTCAAACAAAATATTATGCTGTCTGGAAACGAGTTATTTTCGAACAAAATTTAATTTTCAAGTTGAAACAGAGAGTTTTACAAAAAAACTAATTCTTACAATTGATTGAAATGGAAAATTTTCGAAAAGAATTAAAATTATGGATTTAAACCGGGCATTTTTAACTTTTAACTAAATCCATTGACTGAGTATTAAATTTAGATCGCTGAAAATTATACCGTCGATTTACATTTTTGGAACTGAATCTAAATTTTCAAACTCGACAATTTATAAAAGTTTAAATTTTTGAATGTGGCAGTTTAACTGTATTTAATTTAGAATTGTTCCGTGGAAAAGTGTTAGTAGCTTCAATTTTTAACGTATAAATTATTGATCATTTGAATACAAAATTGTTGAATAAAACAACTTTTAAACTTCAATTTTTAAAGTTTAAAATTCAAGAGTTTCGCTTTGAGTGCTTTTATTTGCAGTTCAGTTGTTATTGCTTCGAATGGAACATTGTTCAGATTTAGTGTTCGATTTTTTAAATATCATTGACCGAGAAAAATTTTGGGAACCTGGAAATGACAGGGAATTTTTTTAAAAAATAAAACGGCCACCCTGAATGCAGTTTTAAAGACTTACCAGTTAAAGATTATAAGCTTTTGAAATCGAAGATTTTGGATAAAAAACATTTTTAGTTGATCAACTGTGAATATAAATTAATGATTTTTAAAATTGAACTGTACTTTAAGATAACAAAGTGAAACTGGGAAATAACCGGAAATTTTATCAGACCAGGAAAACCGGTGAATGACAGTGAATTTATTTTTTGACCGAGCACTTTACAAATTTATAGAAATTTTTTTTTTTAATTTAACTTGAGCACTTTTTTTAACTAATTGATTAAATTTTTATCTTTTTCAATTATGCTATTATTCACTTTACAGTGCGTAATTCAATATAATTAATAAAATATATATTCGTAATTAAAGGCTTTTATTACATTTAAAATATTATTTCAGTCTAAAATATTCAATTTTTAATCCATTCAATTTTAAATTATTTAGCAATATTTGACTTTTAATTTAAGACGAGTAAATTAAAACAAATATTTTAAAGTAAATAATTTGAAACTGAATTGTTTGACATAGAATTGTTGTATTTGAAAAATGTTTAATTTGTAAGTGGAATTGTTGAATTTTTATGTATAAGTAAGAATTAAACATGTATTATTTGTAGAAAAACTTTAAGTAATTATAAGAGATATTTCGAGATTTTTTAAAAGATTTGAAATTATTATGCTAATTTAAAAAAATTCCCTTAAAACTTTCCAAGTTTTTTTTTACAATTTTGTAAACCTTTGAAAACCTTTTTAAATATTCTCTTAAAATAATTTTTCAACATGAGAAATTATTTTCAATTTTCCTAGGAATCAGAAGAAAATGTTTTTATTCTTTTGAAGCCTTTCACAATTCCTGAAAAGCTTCTTTTTTTCAAAACTTCTAAATATCTCTTAAAATGGCTCAAATTGCTTCTACAAATAATAAGTTTTCAATTTTGATTTATACATCAAAAGTGTAAGATTTTTTTTTGAATTGGCAGGATTTCCTAAAAATTGTAGGAAAATTTCAATTCATTTAAAAAGATATTTAGAAATTCTGTAAAATTTGAAAAATAATTTTAAATTTGAAAAAAATAAAACAACTCCTAGAATTCCCAAGATTTTGAAAACAAATTTTGAAGCTTTTCACTGATGTGTAAACTATTTGAAATTAAAATAATTTAACTTAAAATTTTAGAAGTGTTCGTTAAACTTTTCATGTTTCTAGCGTAAAACTGCTTTAAATTATATAATTTGCAAAAATTTTAAATTCATTGATTGACTCTTTAATTTAGAGAATTGAAAATGATAACATGGATTTATATTCTTGGAACTGAATCTGAATCTTTGAACTCTGCAATTTACAAGAGTTAAAAAAAATTGTATTTGGAAGTTTAATTGAATTTAATTAAAAATTGTTTAGTTGAAAAGTGCTAGTAGCCTCCATTTATACATGTAAATTATTGAGTATTTGAAAACAAAGTTATTGAATTAAAAAACTTTGAAACTTTAATATAGAAGCTTAAAATTCAAGAATTCCACTTTCAGTGCTTTCATTTGCAGCTCAGTTTTTATTGCTTCAAATGGAAAAATGTTTAGCTTTAGAGAATTTTTGAATTTTATTGACCTTGCAAAAATGTACGCGAACCGGGGAAAAAACCGGGGAATGACCGGGATTTTTTTCCTTTGATTAAGGCGGCCACCATGATAATTCTATACGTTTTTTATTTCATCTCCGCCAATATAGGATTTTAATGCGTAATTTATTGTTATATGAACTTACAAATTATAAAAATTATTAGTTGAAAATTTCTATGTTAATTCAGCTTCGGAATTAGAATGAGCATTTAAAAATATGTCACTAAGATTTCAAATAATTCAATGATTTTGACGAACAAAGGAGATTTAACAAACACAGATTTAAGAAAAAGTTCACAAATACTTCAAAAGATTTTACAAAGATTTCACAAAAAATAGTAAACCAGATATCTAAAATTTTACACAGATTATAAGTATTTTAATTATCTCATATGAATACAAAAGATTTCAGAAAGATTTCAAAAGAATACAAGAATTTCAAAGATTTAAAAAACATTACAAAGATTTGAAACGATTTCAATAAGTTTCCAAACATTTTAGAAGATGTGAGAAGATTTCACAAATAAAGATTCATGAACAATTTGACAAAGTTTTCACAAAAATTGTTCACCGATTTTGAACATATCCTAAAGATTTTAAAACTTCCTAAAGACTTGGCAGATTTTAAAAAGGTTATATCAAACCAGATTTCTAGGATCTTAAAAGATTTTACACCGATTAAAAATATTTCAATGATTTTAAACGAATATGAAAGATTTTATAAATATTTCAAAGATATTTCAAAGAAGCAAATATGCGAAGATTTCAAAAGATTTCAATGATTTTAAAAGAGCACAGAAGATTTTATTAAGATTTCAAGGATTTTAAAGATTTTAAGGATTTAAAATATTTTACAAAAATTTAATAAGATTCCCAAAGATTTAACAGAAATTTCAAAAAAAAATTTAACATTTCAATTCAGACTACTTATGTTCGCAAAAAATTAATAATTTGTTTATTTGTGATTTTGCTTTCTTTACAAATTTTTAGCCAATTAAAAATATAAGGACTAATTTTTTACATCTAGGACTATTTCAGTATTTGATGTGAAAAAGTAAACGGGGAAAAACTTGACTTTTTGACCTGAAAAACCTGGGATATACCTTGAATTTCGTTCCTAACTGGTTAAAAATTGATCTGCTTTGGTTAAAAATTAACTTTTCTGTTAGAAAATTCATATTTACCGATTTAAAATTAAACTGTCTTGTAAAAATTTCGTGTTTCTGTCTCGAAACCTAAACAATTTGGTGGAAAATTTTTAACTATTTTGTAGAAAATTGATGCATTTTGTTGAAAATTCGTCTTTCGTAAGAAACTCAATTTTTTGGTTAAAAATTCAATTGTGTAGTTGAAAATTAATCTGTTTTAGATAAGAATTCAAGTATTTTGTTGAAAATTTGTCTTGGTTGATTAAATCTATCTGTTTCTTTTAACTGGAACGTTTTTTGTTGAAATGTCAACCATAAAATTTTTCTTTGAAAATTCATAATTTTAAGTTTAAAAATTCTACAACTTGGTTGACTTATTGAATATTTGTTGAATATTTATTTGGAAATTTATGTAATTTGTTAAAAATTCTTATTTTTCAGTAGAAAATTCATCTTTCTGGTAGAAAACTCAACTATTTGGTTAAAAAATATGTATTTGTTTTACTATTCGTATTTTGCGACAGAAAATCAATTCCATTTTTTATTAGTTCAACATTTTTGGTTAAAAATTTAGGAATTTTTTGAAAAATTGTATTTTTGATGGAAAATTATTCATTTTATTTGAAAATTAATCGCATTGTTTCAAAATGCATATTTTTTATGTAAAATTAAAGTATTCTATTTCAATATTCATCATTTTCGTTGAAGATTGATCTTTCTGATTAAATATTAAACTATTCCAGTTAAAGATTAACAATTTTATTTGAAAATCCATCACTTTGTGTGAAAATGTAACTATTTTGTTGAAAGATAGTTCTTTTGGGGGTACATGATTTTTTTAACTGTTAATTCAACTTTTTTTAATTGAATATTCCATAGTTTTAGGTCAAGATTCGTCTGTTTCGTTAAACATTAATTTTTTGAAATTAAAATTCAATTATTTAAATTTTAATTATTTAAATTTTAATTGGCAATTTATCTTTTTTGGTAAAAGTCATTTTTTGTTGTTAAAAGTTCAACTATTCCAGTTGAAAATTCTTCAGTTAGGTGGAAAATTAATGTTTTTAAATCAAAATATAACTATTACATTTTTTTTGTTCAAAATTCTGTTTTCTTAGTTCAAAATTCATTTATTTGGTTGAATATTTGTCTTATTAAGCAGTTAATTAAAACTGCATGTATTTTGTTGAAAATTTGTATTTTCTTAATAGAAAATTAATCTTTTTGTTTAAAAATTAATCTGATGCTTTAAAAATGCATCTTTTTGGTTTAAAATTCCACTCTGCCAGTTAAAGATTCACAATTTTAGTTAAAAATGCATCACTTTCTTTGAAAATTTAACTCTTTTTTTTTAAGTTGGTATTTTTTGAACTTAAAATTTAATTATTTGAGTTTTATCTGAAAATTTTGTCTTTTTTAGTAAAAATTATTTTTGTTGATTAAAATTCAACTATTCTAGTTGAAGATTCATTTTAGTTGAAAATTCATCAATTAAGTTGCAAATTAATGTTTTTAAATCAAAATATAACTATTCCATTTTTTAATTGAAAATTCTTTTTTCATAGTTCAAAAGTCATCTATTTTGTTGAAAGATTGTATTTTTTTTTTGTAGAAAATTGATCATTTTATTTGAAAATTAATCCGATTCTTTAAAAATTCATCTTTTGAGTTTAAAGTTCAACTATTCCCGTTCAAGATTCATAACTTGATTTTTTAAATAATTCATTTTGAAATTTTTTGTATTGTTAACTTAAAGGTTGTTTAGAATGAATATCATGAATTAAAAAAGATTTTTTCGTTTTGCGGCAAATATGAATATGTAATTTTAGTTGGGAAATTGAATAACTTGACCGGAACATGACCGGGAATTTTGAATCGTCACCCTGAGCATTACTTTTAAGATTTTCGTAACACACATATTTTTCAAGAATGATCAAGCAATTGGTATTGAATAATTATTATTATAAACGCTTAAAGAATAACCGGAAAAAGTATAATTTTTGACCGGAATTCCCAGGAAATAGCCTGCGACTTTTTTTTAAATTTTTAGTGCCAACGTGTAAGTAACAATTTATTGTAATAAATTTTTTTTTAATATTACAGAGAACGAAGGCGATGTAAGTCAGAACTACGTGGATCGAGGGAACTTGGCAGTGGAAAAACATCGCGCAAAATTATTGATGTTTGATGAGAATCGTCGACCTCCTTATCGTGGAACATGGAGGAAGAAAAGCTCTTTGATTAATCCTCGTAGACCATTCGTTAAGGATACGGTGAGTTTTTTTTTAGTCTTATTTTTTAAAGGGCTCTCCTACACTCTGGATATTTTCTTCGGGCCCAGAGGTGAGAATAGCCAAATTAATAAATAATAAATAATAAATAAACCCCGTAATTTCTGATCGTAGCAAAATTCAAGTTTTCAGTATTTGAATAATTTTGCTCAATTTACAAAAGTAAACTCAAATTTATCTACAATTGCCGGGAATATGAGTGTGTTTATTATGCTATGGATTTATTTGCTATATCACGGTTAATGGATCTTAGATTTTTTAGATTATCTCATTTTACTCTCATTGAATTATAATTTATTATTGTTAAAGAGTACTTACATATTTTTTTGAGATTAGCTAGTAGTTGTTCTCATGCACCCAAAGCGTTTTTATCAGAATAAGGATTTAATAATATAATTTAAGATACTTAATATTGATAAATTTATTTATTCGTATGCAACTATCATTTAATGCACTTAAACTAGAAATTTTAATAATTTTACTGTGAAAAACCGAGAAATGACCTGTTTATTATTAATTAAAAAGGGAGATTATGATTTTAAGAATCTAACATTCCTTGATTTTGATTTTGTACATTTTTGTCAATAGTTTAAAAAAAAATTGATTCATCACGCTTTATTCGCTTACTCCTTATTTTTCCGACTTGAAACAGAGAATTTTAGAAAATAATTATTCTTTTTATTTTTGGACAGGGAGTTTCGGTAAAGAAATATTATTTCACTTGGAACAGGAAATTTTTTACATTGAACGGAGATTTTTTAGATTTAAAAAAAAAATTAAGGATTCAAAATGATTTTTTTTATTCGTATTTAGAAGAAAGAAGTTTAAAAAATCCTAGTTCCAAGTGAGAATTTTTCACAATTTAAAAATTCCCTATTCCAAATTAAAAAAGGAACAAAGTGCTTCAAATAGTTTTTAGATTTTTTCTAAATTAGAATAGAAAAGCTTGTTACATTGTTCCTTGAGATTGTTTAAAGTTTAAAATTCAACTATTCGCGGTCAAAAGAAACTCTTTTGTTAAAAATTAATTTTTGTATCTTTATGATTAAAAAATCATCTTTTCGGTAGGTATAAAATTCACCTATTCTAGTTGAAGATTCATCATTTTAGTTGAAAATTTATCAGTTTTGTTGAAAATTAATTTCTCTAAATAAGAATTTAACTGTTACATTTTTGGTTAAAAATTGATCTTTTCTACTTCAATATTTAACAATTTGCCCGAAAATGTGTCTTGTTTAATTAAAAATTCAACTGTTTCATCGAAAATGCACGTATTTCATAAAAAAAAAAACAATTTTTTTTTAGAAAAACTGCTTTTTTAAAAAGTAAATCTCCTTGTTTAAAAATTCTTCTTTTCTGTTAAGAATACAAGTTTTGCAGTTAAATAGTTGTCATCTTAGTTTAAAAATCATTTCTTAGGTTGGAAATAAAATTACTTGACTAAAAGTTAAACTTTTTGTGAAAAATTAATTTTTGGTAATGGAGATTCATTATTTCAATTAAAAATTCGTTTCTTTGGTTGACAGATTAGCTATTCCAGTTTAATATTCCATAATTTTAGTTAAAATTCATCTCTTTGGTTGAACATTCATTTTTTGACTAACATTTTAAATATTCAATTTTTCGTTGAAAAATCCAACTATTTAGGTCGAAGATTCATAATTTTAGTTGAAAATTTATCAGTTAGGTTAAAAATTAATTATTTTAATTAAAAATGCTACTTTTTTGGTTCAAAATTAAAATAGTACCGTGAAACATTTATCATTTTAGTTGAAATTTCATCTTTTTGGGTTTGAAATTTAACTGTTTCAGATAAAGATGTATAATTTTATTTGAAAATTCATTTATTTTGCAATTTTTTGCTCTGTTGTGGTAAAGGATATTTTGAATAAACGTTATGAATTAAAATAAATGTTTGCGTTTTGTGGCAAATATGAATATACTACTTTTAGTTGACCGGGATAATTGAAAATTGAATTTAACAAAATTTGCGAAAGATTGCACTGCTTCGGTATTGTTCAATAATAACTTAATAAGTTTTTAAATCACTTTCATATTTCAGAATTTAATCTATTTCTCCTATTTTCCCATTTTTGCAATGCTTCGGTATTGTTCAATATTAACTTAATAAGTTTTTAAATCACTTTCATATTTCAGAATGTAATCCCTTTTTTCACGAAAGTTCCCCTTTTTCGCGTCTTTTTTGTATAAATGCGAACTGAATTAATAGAACCCAATAGGGAAATCAAACTATTTTTGTTAAAAGTTTTTTTGTTGTTGTAATAATTCTATTATTATATTTTTGGTTTTGCATACATTTACTTTGATTAAAAATTCATCATGATAAATTGGATTAAACCTTTTCATCGAAAATTTAATTATTTTGTTGAAAATGCAACTACTTTGGTAAACGTCATCTTCTATGATAAAAAATTCAACTACGTAATTGAAAATTGTACTACTTTGTTAAAATTTCATTTTGTTGTTGTTGAAGATTCATTTTTTTAGTGCACAATAGTTTTTGTGTACCTGAAAATTCAACTTAAAAATAAAAAAAAATTATTTGTTTAATATTGATTTAAAACCATGCATAGAAGAACAGCTAATATAAATTATAATTATTTGTTTGAATTTTTAACTCTTGTTGAAAATTAATTTTTGTTAGAAGATTCATTTTTTTAGCAGAAAATTAATTTCTTTGTTTGGAAATTCGTCTTTTTTTTAGAAATAATTATTTTTTAAATGAAAATGTAATTATTCCATTTTTGGTCGCAAATTGAGATTTTTAATTGAAAAATGATTTTTTCTAGTTGAAAATTTCATTATTTTGTTGAAAATTCGTCTTTTTATCTTGATAATTTGGTTGAAAATTAACTTCTTTGGTGAAAACTCATATTTTTGGTTCTAAATTAAACTATTTTGGTAGAAAATTCAACTATTTCGTTAAAAATAACATACTACGTGGTTCAGAATTAAACTATTGGCTTGAAAATTTTACTATTTTCTGGAAAACTAACTGTTCTGTTGCAAAAATAAGATTTTCAGGTTAAAAATTATATTTTTTTTAAAATAATTTGTCTTTTTGTACCATGACTTTAACAATTTTGTTGATAATTCATATATTTTATTGAAATATAGTCATTTTGGGTAGAAAATTAATCTTCTCAGTGGAAAAATTGGTCTTTTCGATTCAAAATTCGTCAGTTTTTGTTAAAAATGTAACTGCTTGATTGAAAATTAATCTGATTCGTTTGAGAATTTAACTATTTTGTTGAAAATTAATTTTTGATGTTAAAGATTCAAAAATTTAGTAGAAAATGGAGATATTTAGTTGTTTTTTAAAAATATTTTTGTTGAAAATTCATGTTTTGATGTTTAAAACTTGAATGTTTTCAGAAAATTTATCTTTTTGGCTTGAAAATTTCACAATTTGATATAAAGCTGATTTATTTAGTTGAATGTTGAACTCTTTTATTCAAAAATGATTTTTTTTTAATGAGTCATCCCTTTAGTTGAAAATTCATCTCTTTGATTGAAAAATTAATTATTATTTAAAAAAATTTTTTTTTTTGATTAAAAATTAAATTTTTTGCTGAAAATGTAACTTCCAATTTGGGTGAGAAAATATTTTGTATTGAAAATTGATCTTCTCTGGTTGAAAATTCGTCTTTTTTGGTAGAATGATAATTTTCTTGGTTAAAGAATGATAATTTTTAAATAAAGGTGAAACCTTTTGGTTGAAAATTAATCTGTTTTTGGTTGGAAACTCAACTATTTTGTAGAAAATTCGTCTTTTTTTCTTGAACATTCAAAATTCAACTGTTTACTGTGTTTTTTAGAAAATGAATAATTTAGTTAAAAATTAAATTAATGATTTGAAAATTTAACTATTTGATAGAAAATTAACTTTTTTGTCAAATAATTATATTTTTCATCTTGAAAATTCAAGTTTTTTTACTAATTTTTGTCTTTTTGGTTTGAAAATTTAACAATTAAGTTGATAATTTACGTATTTATTGGAAAATTTGTGTTTTTGGTAGAACATTATTCTTCATGGTGGAAAATATATTTTTTTCTTTGAAAATTCATCCTTTTTAGTTAAAAATGCCCCTCTTGTCTTAAAAGTTTCTTTATATTCTTAAGGATTTAAATATTTTTTCTAAAATTTATTCTTTATAAGTTAAAAATAATTCATTTATTTCGTAGAAAATTCATATATTGTGGTGAAAAATATTCTTTGCATAGAAAAATAATTGTTTTGAATATTCATCTTTTTCGTTGAATTCAACTAGTTGAAAATTATTTGTGTTGTTTGCTGTTGTTAAAAATAAATTTTTCAACTGAAAATTTAACGATTCCGTTTTTGTTTAAAGACTTTCATGTGATAAATTGATTTTTTCCGTTTTAAAAGTCAACTCTTTTCTAAAACATTCGATTTTTTAGCTTGAAAACTTAACTCTTTCGTTGAAAATTCATCTTTTTCGGTAGAAAGTTAATTTTATTTGTTGAGAATTCACCTAGTTGGTTGATAATTTAATTATTTTACTAAAGATTGGTGTTTTTTCTCGTTGAATTTAACTGGTTAAAAATTACTTTTTTGTTGTTGAAATTTAATTTTCAAACTGAAACTTTTTATATTTCATTTTTGTTTGAAAACGTATCCTTTTTAGTTGTGAATTTATGTATTTTGTTGCAAATTCCTCTTTTTGCAGAAAATTAATTTTGGTTAAAAATTACTATTTTCTTGAAATCATTTTTTTTGTACGGAAATTCAAATTTTTTGTTAAAAAATCGACCGTTTGTATTAAAAATTAATCTTTTCTGGTAAAAAAAAAGTGATTTCGCTTAAAAATTATACTGTCTTTGAAAAAATTAGTCTTGTTGGATTAAAAATTCATCTCTCTTGGTAGAAATTTTGTTGTTTGACAAAACTACGGGGTAAATAGTCCAAAATTGATTATAGATGCCTGAAAAATGTATAAAATTGAATTAACATATGTCGATCCTACTATTTTACAAGAAAAACAAGATTACCATTCATAACAGTCATTTATTTAATCTGTAAAAGTCGCGTTCATTCTTAAAAAATAGACTTTATAAGTATAACTGCCGCAAGTATAGATGCGCGAATCACTAGAAATATTCTCAATTTTTTTATTCACTCAAGGCATTTTCGTTCTCTTTATTATTTATAAATTTATAAATCTAATTCTATTCAATAAGTATAGTTATGATTCTAAATATTAAAATTCTATTAATCTCTTAAAGTAATGAGCAGCATGCGAATCATATCACTGGCCAACAATACTCTTTCGAACCTCTATAACAAGACCAAATTGAGCAGACGATTAATTTTAGTAGTTCTTCACACTCTTCCGAAAATTACATTAATTCCTAATACAATCAAGACAGCTTAGCTACAAAAATTTTCCGTTTGGTACATGTCAAGGCATCATTGTGTACAATCTATGGTTGATACTGATGCATTTCTCTTTGGCAACTTTGGCCCTGGGACCAATAAATGTCATGATTTGCTAATTGTTTTCGGACAGTAAATTAATTTTTGATCCTCGAAAATTTCTGCCACCTTGGAACATGGCGAATGAATTTTTTCGATGAACTTTTCGATGTTTGGCCAAGTGATCGCTGCGGGCGAATCGCTTTGAGCAAAGTTCACAGGGGTAGGGTTTTATTCCGGAGTGCGATCTTCGGTGCCTGGCTAGTTCATCGGATCGACTGAATCTCCAGGGACATCCGGACCACGTGCAGGCAAATGGCTTTTCTCCGGTGTGTCTTCGAAGATGAGCTTTTAGGTGCGAAGCTTTTGCGTAAATCTGTTGAATTGCGAAGGGATCATTTTTAATTTGAAATTGCGAATTGAGATTTAAAATGCATCTTCGGTGTGTAAATAGGGTGTCTACCCTACTCGGAAAGTCTGAAATTGTCAGGGAATTTTTTATATACCTGGAAAAAAAAGCTTGGGATGTCAAGGAATTTTTTTTTTAATTCAGGGAATTTGTTTGCGAGCGTCTTTAATTTTTTCTTTAAATTGAAATACTGCAATATTAAATGGCAGAATAATGATTCATCATTTGTAGAAGTAGCTTATATTACTGTATCTAACTGTTTTGTTGAAAATTCGTTTTTCGTTTGGTATTAAATTAATTTTTTTAACTAAATTCTTTTTTGATTGAAAATTAGCCATTATCAGTTAAAAATTCAAGTATTTAGTTGAAAATGCATGTATAATTTAAAAATTCACCAATTTGTTTGCCATATTTTTCCTCTCTCGACAGAAACATTTTTCATAATTGAAAATTCAACTCATTTTGAAAAATCGTTTTTTCTGGTTACATTCAACTGTTTTTTATTAAAAATTAAAATATTGTTTGGTTTGAATAACAATTACTAAATTTTTCGTTCAGAATTCATTTTTTTAAATAAAAATTTAATTACTTGGTTAAAAGTTAAACTCGTCTGTTAAAAATTAATTTTTTTGGTCGAAGTTTCATCATTTTCATTGAAAATTCGTCTCATTGTTAGAGCACTGAGCCGTTTTACTAACTATTTTGTTGAAACTTCTTTGTTTTTTTTTGCTGAAAGTTATTTTTTTAAACTTATAATGTAATTAAATATTCTAATTGAATAGTATATCATTTTAATTGAAAATTCATCTCTTTAGTTAAAAATTAGTTGATTTTTTCAACTGAAAATTTTACTATTCAATTGATACTCATTTTTTTGTTAAAAAAATCAACTATTTGAGATTAAGATGCATCATTTTAGTTGAATAAATTCTTTTTTGGTTTAAAATTAAAGTATTTTAGATGATTTGAAAATATTATTTGCAATTTTATTTGGAATTCGACGTGAATTCTTCTTAGTTCATCCTAAATTCTTTTAAATTTTTCTTAATTCACTCAATTAAATTAATTTTGAAGAAGTTTTTATTCATTTCATCTTAAAGTGTTTAAAACTCACATTAATATCTCGGGTATTTCATCAAATTCTTGTGAATTCCCTTTAATTTTTTTTAACTTATTTCAAACATAATCAATTTAATGTATTTTGTTGAAAATTCGTTTTTTTTGCTGAAAATTAATTTAATTTAAACTTAAAATATAAATAATTATTTCAATTGAATATTCAATCATTTAAGTTGAAAAATTATCTCTTTTGGTTGAGCATTTATCTCTTTGGTTGAACATTATTTTTTTACTGAAAATGTTGCTATTGAAGTTTTGTTTTGCATTTGTCCTTTTTAGCTCAAAATTAATCATTTTGGTTAAAAAATCAACTATTTTAGTTTAAGATGCATCATTTTAGTTCAAAATTAATATTTTTGGTTTCAAATTCAACTATATCAGATGAAGATTCATAATTTCAGTTAAAAAATCATCACTTTGTTTGAGTATTTAACTATTTTCTTGAAAATGCTTTTTTTTAATTAATTTTTTTAAATCTGAAAATGTAAATAACTATTCCAAACTCATATTCCATTATTTTAGTTGATAATTCATTTCTTTGGCTGAAATTTTTTTTTTAACTGAACATTTTACTATTCAATTTTTGGGGGACAAGTTATATATTTTTAATTGAATATTCAAATATTCCAGTTAAATTTTTATCATTTTATTTGAAAATTTATCTTTTTTGATAAAATCTTCACTAATTTAGTTGAAGATTTATCATTTGACTTGATATTTATGTTTTTTAACTGAAAATGTAATATTTGCTTTGAATATAATATTTCCTTTGCATAAGAATTAATTTTTTTACTGCAAATTTAATTTCAATTTTTGGTTAACAATTCACCTCTTTCAGTTGAAAATTCGTCTTTTTATTAGAAATTAATTTTCTTGTTTGAAAATTTGTCTTTCTGGTTGAAAATTTAACTATTACAGTCTCATAATTTTAATTGAAAATTCATATTTTTTGTTTAACATTCAATTATTCCAGTCACAATTTTTTTGTCGAAATTTAATTTTTTCAACTGAACATTAAACCATTCCATTTATGGTTAAAAATGTATATTTTTTAGTTCTAAGTTCTATTATTTCTCTTTTTCGTTAAAAATTCAAGTATTCCAGTTCATTATTCAACATTTTATTTGAAAATTGATCTTCTTATTGAAAAATAAAACTGCTTGTTTGAAAATTAAACTTGTTTGTTAGAGATTCATGTTTTTATTTTAAAATGTATTTATTGCACTTAAATATTTATCATTTTAACTGAAAATAAATTACTTTGGTTGAAAATTTGTCGTTTTTATTGTGGAAAATTAATTATTTTAACTGAAAATTTAACTATTCCACGTTTTGTTGAAAAATGATCTATTTTGTTTCATAATTTAACTGTTTAGTTCAAAATTAATCTTCATTGGTTCTAATTAATTAATTTGGTACTTTAGAGAAAAATTCAAGATATTGTTACGTTTTTAGTATTGTTTAATTATTTAATTAATTGATGATGCTAATATATTTAAGAATATAATGTAATATAATTTATCAAAGCTTTATAAATTAAAAATTATAATTGAATCCCGAGAAACTCAGAAAAGCAGTATTTACAACAAACTCTTAAAACTGTGTACATATTTTGAGTTCATTTTTTGAAATAATGAACAGTATTTTGTCTGGAAAAAAACTGGAATTTTTAGGGAATTTCCGTCCAGGAATTGAGTAGACACCCTGGTAAAAGTTTTTTGGTAAAAATTTACCTTTACGCAGCCTTGATACGTGCAGGGAAAACAACGATCATCAGCTGCTTGAGCTAGACTTCGGTTGGTGTAGTCGTGAGTTGCTAAAGCAACATCTGCAGATGTTGGCACCAAGACATGGTTTTGTTCGATTTGATTGTTGTTGTAGTCTGCAATTAGAAAATTAATTTTTTTGTTGAAAAAGAATTTTAAAGGTGTGCTAAAATCCTTTGTAGAACTCGGGCGGCGATTTTTGATCTTAGATTTGTGTCTAAAAATCATTAAAGAAATTCAGCTTCCTAAACCATATATTTCTACACAATTTTCTCGAAGACCAGCAATAATTAAAGGGGTGAAAAATTTATTCTTAGCTTAATTGTAGTGAAATTGAAACTGAGGATTTAAACAAATATAGAGACAGGGAATTTTATTGGTCAGGAAAAGTCTGGGATTTTGAAAAAAAAGATTGTGAAAGTTAAGAAATTTCTATAAGGGACAACTTAAATAACTATCAAGGATAATAAATTTGATATTTTAAATCTTAATTTGAAATTGTTTTATTCTGTTCATTAAAGATTCTATGTTAAACTTTTACAAGATTAAGATTCTGGTCTTTAAACATTAAAATTCAGGGAAAGGGAAAAATTGGTCAGAGGAAAATTAAGTAATTTTGAAAATGAAGTTTTGCGTCCACCTTATTATATCTTTAGTTCTAGATTTTGTTATTTGGTTTAAAATTCAACAATTCAGGAAAGAAGTCATCCTTTTTGGTTGAAAATTGAACAATCTTTGTACAAAATTAACTTTATGTTGTGAATTCATATTTTTGGTTTTAAAAATTCTTCTTTTTTTTTAGTATAGATTTGATCTTTTTTGGATAACAATACAACTGTTAGATTAAAAATTAATTTTATTTGGCTGAGGACTCAACTATATTGTTGGAAATACATCTTTTTTATTGAGAATTAAACTAATTGATTAAAAGTTGAACTGCTTTATACTATTAAAAAATAAATTTTTTTGTGAAAGGATCATCTCTCTGGTTAAGAATTTCATTATTTAGTTGAATTTTTGTTTTTTGTTTGAAATTAATTTTTTAAACTGAAAATGTAACTTTTTATTTTTTGTTAAAAATTTATCTTGTTTAAATAAAAACTCGGCTATTTGGGTAGAAATAATCGCCTGGATTTGAAATTTCATCTTTTTTTATGAAAAATGCAATTGTATAGTTGAAAATTAACTTTTTTGTTGAAATTTTATATTTTCGGGTAGAAAATTCTAGTGTATTACAGAAAATTCTTTTTTTGACTTGAAAGTTTAACAGTTTCAATTACCTCTTTTCTTTCTTGAATGAAAAATCTTTATTTGTTAAAGATTCATGTTTTTGTGGAAAATTCACGATTTTAGTTAAAAATGTTCATTTTTGCTTGAAAATTTAAATATTTTGTCATAAACTCGTTATTATTTTGTTAAAAAGTAATACTTTTTAGTTGAAAATTTAACTATTTGTTTGATAAATTATATGTTTGGTTGAAAATTAGTCTTTTTCAATAGAAAATTAACATTCTTGGTTGAAAATTCGCTTTTTTGTTTAAAAACTTATCGCTTTTAGTAAAATTTTTTTTTGCAGTATGAAATATTGCATTTTTTTAGAATACATTTTGAAGATTAAAAATTCAACTGTCTTCTGAAAAACTAATCTTTTGGAATTAAAAATTTAATTATTTGGTTTAAAAAACAACTATTTTTGTGTAAAGTTTACTTTTTTTATTAGAAAGTCGACCATTAGATTAATAGTTAAATTATTTTATCGAAAATTGGTCTATTTTGCATTAATGTTCAACTGTTTGGTTGTAATTGCAACTATTTAGGTAAAAAGTGAATTATTTGTTTAAAATGTAACTATTTGGTTGAAAATTCAACAATTTGATAAACAATTTAACTACTTTGTTGAAACCTAAAATGATTTGTCAAAGAAAAATTTTATTCTGTTAAAAATATAATTGTTTTGTTGAAAAATCGTCCTCTTGGATTTAAAATAAAATCTTTTGTGGTAGAGAAGTCATCTATTTTTGTTGAAGCAAATAAATAATTTTGAACTTTTTATAGTTTATTCTAAAATTTTTTTATTCTATTTATAAAAAAATGGTATGTTATAAGTATTACAATATTAAAATGCTGTTCTTTGAATATCATTTTTGAGGAAAAACTAAACATTCTTCAGGGAAAAGTCAGGGAACTTTAAAACTAAATTTTTGCGGTTTTCCCCTTTAAGAAAAGTAACCTTCGAAGAAAGAATTTCGTTAAAAGTTGAATTATCAAAATTTCTAAATAAATTGAGTGGGTCTGTCAAATCCATGTTTGGTGTTTCAAAAATAATTCTTTTTTGTATAAAAATGTTTAAAAAAATCTGTGTTGCGTTTCAGTTGGATATTTAAAAAATGTTCATATATTTTAATTTGGATTTTTTTAATGCTTTAAATTTAAATTCATTGCAATTCTTTTAGGTATATTTCCATTTCAAATTTCTATATTCTAATGCCTACTTTCGTTGAAAAAATTAAAGGCTTTCGAGTTAACATATTTATATATACAGTTTTTTAATTGCTTTATTTTTAATTTTAATTTTAGTAAAATCTAATTGGTAATGAGATGATTTAAAAATAAAAAAATACCTATTACTGTTGATCCTAAGGAATTTTCCAGAGCCCTCAGATCAATTCCAAGGACTAATAAGGGTTCTTCTTGTTGAAAAGATGGTTGAGGTTTTGGCAAAGGAGGAAGATGTAAAAATCCTTCGCATCCTGGAGTGCACAATGGTGTTCTTTGGGGAAGTCCTGTATTCCATTCTCTGTCTAAACACCAATCCAATTCTGAATCTAATTCACTGAGTTCACTAAAACAACCTGAAAATTTGTTTCCCCTAATTTAATTTTTGTAGACGTTTTGTAAATTTTTTTAGATTGCGATTAAAAAAAATAATAATAAAAAGAAAATTCCACTTTTCTTTTTAAGTATACTAAATTTAATAATACAATATTTGAATCAGGCGGGAAATTTTAATTTGCATTTGCAGGCATTAATATTTAATCTATGTCGAAGATTCCATTATCAATTTTCTTCAATTTTCAACAGTTGAAAACTCAATTTTAAAAATTCTTCAATTTTCAACATTTGAAAATCCAATTTTTAATTTTGTTCCGTTTTCAACAGATAAAAATTCAATTATTGATTATTGAACAAAATAAAAATAGAATTTTCTACTGTTTAAAGTTTAAGAAATTTGAAAAAAGAATTTTCACCGGTTGAAATTTGATGAAAATTGATGATAATTTAATTTTTTATCATTAGAAATTTGAATAGTTATAAATTCAAAATTCTTCAATTTTAAACAACTAAAAATTAAACAAAATTAAAAACTGAATTTTCAACTCTTTAAAAATTAAGAGATTTGAATTTTTAATTGTTGAAACTTAACGAAAATTGTAATTTAAATTTCAACCGTTAAAACTTTGAGAAAGTTAATAATTTAATGGTGGAAAATTAAGCAAAATAAAAATTGAGTTTTTTTTTTGTTTAAAATTGGAGAAAAATGATCATTCAATTTTTAACTGATGAAAATTGAAGGCAATCGGTGATAATTGAATAATTCAAATTAGAAAATTCAAAACTCAATCCTCCTAAATTTTAACCAGTTAAAAATTGAACAGGATAAAAAATTGAATTTTAACTGTTTAAAATTTAAGACATTTGAAAAATGAGTTTTCAACTTTTGAAATTTGATGAAAATTGTTGATAATTTAATATTTAACTTTAGAAATTTGAATAGTTATAAATTCAAATTTCCTGAATTTCAAACAGCTTAAAATTAAACAAAATTATAATATGAATTTATAACTGTTTAAAATTTAAGAGATTTGACTTTTCAATTGTTACAACTTGACGTAAATTTTACTTTTAATGTTTACCGTTAAAAATTTTAGAAAGTTAATAATTGAATTTTCTTTAGCTTAAAACAGTGAATAATTCAATTGTTGAAAATTGAACAATATAAAAATTGAGTTTTTTCTGTTTAAAAGTAGTGAAAAATGATCATTGAATTTTTAACTGATGAAAATTGAAGACAATCGGTGATAATTGAATAATTAACATTAAGAAATTCAAAACACAATTCTACTCAATTTTAAA
Source organism: Druon quercuslanigerum (assembly GCA_010014905.2). Taxonomy (NCBI): domain Eukaryota; kingdom Metazoa; phylum Arthropoda; class Insecta; order Hymenoptera; family Cynipidae; genus Druon; species Druon quercuslanigerum. The sequence continues at coordinate 4,106 of JAAAKG020188550.1, read as the reverse complement.
CACTTGAAAATTCAACAGGATAAAAATTTGAATTTTAACTGTTTAAAATTTAAGAAATGTGAAAATTAGGTTTTCAACTTTTGAAATTTGATGAAAATTAGTGATAATTTAATTTTCAACTTTAGAAATTTGATTTAATTATAGTTATAAATTTAAATTTCCTGAATTTTAAACAGCTTAAAGTTAAACAAAATTCAAAACTGAATTTCCAACTGTTTAAAATTTAAGAGATTTGAATTTTCAATTTTTTAAACTTTAATTAAAATTGTAATTTAAATTTTACCGATAAAAATTTGAGAAAGTTAATAATTGAATTTTCTTCATCTTAAAACAGTATTTAATTTAATTGTTGAAAATAACAAAAAAAACAATAAGCAAAATAAAAATTAAGTCTTTTCTGTTTAAAATTACAGAAAAATGATCATTGAATTTTTAACTGATGAAAATTGAAGACAATCGGTGATAATTGAATAATTAACATTAAGAAATTCAAAACACAATTCTACTCAATTTTAAACACTTGAAAATTCAACAGGATAAAAATTTGAATTTTAACTGTTTAAAATTTAAGAAATTTGAAAATTGAGTTTTCAACTTTTGACCATTTGGGAAAATTGATAATTGAATTTTCAACAATAGAATGTTTAATTTTCCTAAATTTTAAACAGTTAAAAATCTGAAAAAATTAAAAATGGAATTTTCATCTGTACAAATGTTTAAAATTTGTAAATTGAATTTTCAACTTTGGAAAATTTGAGGCAATTCATAATTGAGTTTTCAACAGTAAAAAATTGAACCGTCCGAAATTAAATTCTTAATTTTTCTAAATTTTAAACAGTTCAAAACCGAAAAAAAATATAAATTGAATCTTAAGCCTTTTAAGAAATTTAAGCATTTAATTCTGTAAAATTAAAAATTCAATTATTGAAAAATGAACCAAATTAAAAAATTTAATTTTCAACTGATTAAATTGTTGAAACTTGACGGAAGTTGAAAATTGGCGATAATTGGATCTTCAACAGTAGCGAATTAAATTGTTGAAAATCGACGAAATTTAAATTTGAGTTTAAATTTTATTTTTGAAATTTGAAGAAAATTGAATTTTTTACTGTTAAAAATTGAATAATATCGAAAATGAAAGAAAATCAAACATTGAGAATTTAATCAATAAACACTTCAATCTACCAAATCCTAAATTTTGACAGGAGTTTATAAGTTTTACAAAAAAAAATACCAACTCTTACCATCTCCTTGTAATTATATCCAATTTGTAAAAATAAATTATTTAATGGCAGAATTCCTTTTAAAAAATCATAAATATTATTTAAAAATCAAAATATTCTTTTAGAAAAAAGACTTTTCTTCTTTTCTACACGTAAAAATGATTGAATTAATTTTTTCTTAAATTTTGATATTGCTCAACTTACTTGAAGATGTGGAAGCACTTGTTGTACAATCATTCCACTGGACTTCTGGTGAGTAACTTAAATCTGTATAGCACTCAAGTCCACTGTTTGTAAGAGTTAGTGAATTTTCTGTGAATTCTGAATAATCACTGAGAGGTGTTGTGCAGGGTGTTTCATAATCGTACGAAACAGATGTTGTAGGGGATTCAAGTTGTTTTTCGTTAAGGACATTCAAGTCCAGGCCCAGTACCGAAAAGAGTAATTCGTCCGTCATCTGTAAATTAAAAAAATCGTTCCCTAAATTAATTGAGAATGAAAAAACTTAAATAAAAGTAAGTTAATTTAAAATTATAATGTTCAGGTATCTTAAAAATTTATCAATATCGTTTGTTTACGTTTAATGAAAAGATTAATAGGGGAAACCTCCCTGCAATGGATAAACATTAATTAAGAATACAAATAAAAGAAAAATAATTTGTTTTAATTTATTAACACGTATCGTGTCTTAACTAATTAATAAATTACTATTTATTATTTTACATATATTAGTAATTTTAATCAATGATTGTCCACCTTAGGTTGTACTATCCACACTAGAGGTTTGCCTCTATTACGACTAGTTTGGGAATTCCTTTATCGAAGAAAAAAAAGAGAAATTCTCGTTCTGAGAAAAGAATGAATAGCTTTTCTAAAATTCTAGAATGAATGAAATGACATTAGCGCTGACATGACTAATACCGCGTGTGACCCGCACGTCACTTGATTAGACATGCGTTCACCGTACACGGCACAAATAATCATAATGAATTACGCGCTTTAATCTCCGCGAAACAAAGTGGCTGCCACGTTGTCGACCTTTCTGATATTCCGTGACATTCGCGATTTGATTTTCTTCGCTCTCATGAATTGACAAGGAAAAGCCCCGATTTCGCAATGATTTACCGCTAAAAATAATATGATGTCGACATCAAAAAAACAGAGAAACAAAATTTCGATAGGCAATGCTTGAAATTCCCTGGAAAATATTCGGATAACTTGTATTTTTATTGGAAAACGCATTTATTATTTTTATTAAAAAAAAAAAATTATCCGTTGGTTCAAACCTAGAAAATGCGTTGTTTATTCTTATATCACGATCCTTTCAAGCGTCAAATCAATTCTGAACTATGAACTTTTGTCTGAACTTTGAGAAGATTAGGCAATAATTCTAAACAATTAAGTACTCACATCAAAGATAGAACTGTCCTCAATCATTTTTACAAATCCTGTTTTGACGTCCAACTTTCAGGATGAATTGACTATGATATCCATAGACACTAACGCTGTTCTCTCAGTTTATTGTCAACAGATTATAATGAATTTTTATATTTTTATTATAATTTTCAATAGATTTTGCACAAGTTTAAATCGAGACTAGTTTTAAGGATTGACGTTTGTGATAAAACTTGGTTGAAAAGTCGGCGGAAGTTCGAGAAGGCACGTTTCGAGGATGGGGATACCATAGAAAGTGTCAGGGTACCATCTCGCTCGAGGGTCGTTTGGAAACTGGAGGGTTTGTCAGGAATCCAAGGAGAAACGATGTCGCTTCGAGATTCGAGATATCGCGCTTGTGCCACCCGGTGCCGTCACCATGGTCTCCCCTGGGATTCAGAAATGTCCAGGCTTATCCCAGAACATGGGTACCACGAGACTCCAGACGCGTGGTACCACCGTGGCTCCAGTCGGCTAATTAGACAATTAATTCGCGATATTTACGAGCTCGGGATTTCGTGATAATATTTCTCTTCCATCCGATTCTCTTCCTCTTTTAATCGTTGATATTTCCAGGCATTTAAACAGGGTGATCGCTAGACCGGGAAACTGGGAATTTTTTGAGACCGTAACTAATCGGAAAATGACAGTGAATTTCTTTTTTTTACGGGAATTTTACAAATTAAAAAAATCTGCCCCAGTTCGATTTGAATGATTTAAAAAAAAATAAGTTTAATTTTTATCTTTTTTCATTATATTAATCACTTTATAATGCGTAATTCGGAAATCTTTTACTTGAACAAATGTCCATTAAAAATTTTTATTTTCAAGCGTATATTTTTAATTTGAAGAATTTCAAAATGCAATTTTTAAGACTTAAATAATTAAAATTAAAAGCTTTTGAAATTTATCATTTTTTATGAAAGAATGTTTTTATTTGATCAACTGTAAATATAAATTTATTCATTATTTCGAAAATTGAACTGTACTTTAAGTATTGAGAAATGTTCAAGGGTTCAAGAACTGATTCAATACGAAAGCCTTGGTCGTTAGAAAAATGTAAATAATTTGAAACTGAATTGTTTGTAATAAAAAGCCTTGAATCGTTGAAAATTTAGTGAGTTTTTAAACTTTGAACGTTAGATTTCGATTGCTCTATTTAAAAAATAAATATTTTGTAAGTGAATTTGTTGCATTCTCAGGTATAAATAACAATTAAATACTTATTATTTGTAGGCCATTTCAAGTAATTTTTAGAAATATTCAGAGATATTGAAAAGATTCAAAATTAATTAAAAACTTTAAATGATTTGAATTAATTTAAGCAAAGTGTTTTTCGACAAAATCTGGCCATTGCCTAATTTAAAACAAAAAATAGGTTTTTGCAAATTTCAAAACAAAATTAGTTTTTAAATATTTATTATTTGTATTATTTATTATTAATTTATT
>JAAAKG020188539.1:0-24957 GCA_010014905.2 Druon quercuslanigerum | reverse complement strand
ATAGAAGTTGTTTGTGCACGAATTATGCACCGTCTTGGAAAAAAATTATTAACAATTTTTTAAATAAATATTTTGATTTTTTGGTAATGACATTGGTCGCAGAAAATGACAATACATATTGCAAATAAGTTTTATTACAAAATATTAAAAACTTTCCATTTCGCTGCGAGTTGAAGTGAAAAAATCAAAATATTTTGATCAGAGAATAAAAAAGTTTTTCGTAAATAATTCGAAAAATAAAAAAGCCACAACTTTTTTTATGGAGAGAAAAAGATGGGAAATTAAATTTTCTTTCAGGATATATATTTCAATAATTAAAATTCAAGACTTCATTTTCAGGAGCCCAGGGGCCTCCCCACTCCAGAAAAATAATTCTATATTTCCTTTTTGCATCCGGTGCCTTAATTCTAATCCGGATGAATTTACTGAATACTGTTCGGATAACTTTCTGAGGAAACGACAAAAAATCTGCTTCAGCCCGGATTTGAACCGGAAACGCCACTATGCACAAGAGGAACGTTAACCAATTACGCCACTTGTCATTAATTGGATAAAGAAAAAAGCAGTAAAAATGCTCTGAAATTTTTAGTATTTAATTTCAAAATCTGCAGAAATGTGTAATTTGACATTGCAAAACTTCAATCGTTTACACATTTTACAACAAATAATTTAATATTTAAGCTTTTCCTGCACAAGAACATCAGTATCAGGGTATACAAAGATATACTACATTAGATTCGTGGTGATAAAAAAAATTATATTTATCTTCTTTGTAGTCTAACTTTATCTATATTTAAAATGACTAATCACGTTCTGTCTTCCGCAGAATAAACTTATTTGGTATCTCGCTGAATCCACAAATAAAATAATAAAATAAATCAAACATAACAGTTGTGCAATATGAACTCTAACTTTAAATTGAATCGAGAGAAACTGAAACTGAAAATTATCAATGATTATTAAAATCACATCGATGAAAAAAATGTGTATTTCAAGCAGGAAGTATTTCTTTAAAAATAAGTTTTAAACTAGTTTTTCAAAATTATTAAAGTTACTGGAATCCATAAATTTATTTATTATCTATAAAAAAACCTCAAAACTTTGCAATTGTTTAAAATCTTTTGAAATTTTTTTAGGATTTAAAACTTTTTAAAGAAATCACGGTGACTTCCAACAAAAATAATTTTAAAACTCTTTAAATCTGAGAAACGCTATGAAATACGAAAGTATTCTTGAATAAATTCTTTAAAATCCACTTCATTTACAGATTTGTATAACTTTTATTAGTGAAATAAATCAAAAAATATGTTTTAACTTAGAAATAAAATAATAAATTATTTATGCTGTTTAGAGGTTATATTTTTTGGAACCAGGAATAAAATAATTTTACCATAAATATTGCTTTATTTGAGCTTTAGTCTTTTTAATTAAAATTTTTACCACTTTGTCTTCTGGCCTTAAATCTTTTTACTTTCCTTAACCTTCTCTCTTCTTTCAAAAATTTTAAAGGTGAATTCGATTTTTTATTCTTTATTTTTGGCTAGTTCAATACACCAGAACGTTGTAAGACCGTACAGCTCGGGGCTACGTACGTACTTACAAACCGTCCACGCTGGTATAAAAAAAATATACGACGCAGCGCCGTACCTGCATATTGCGGGCGCCCGCACCAATGGAAAAAATTATTTGATGCAGTACCGAAAATCAGTACTGCGGTCTTACAAGTTTCTGGTGTATTTTTTTTTCTACTGAAAACAACTTAACAAAATAGGCAAAATTTCCATAAAAAATTGATAATAAATCAATGATAATCGTTTATAATTTTAACTAAAATAAGTACACCAGAAACTTGTAAGACCGGTCTTCGTTACCGTGAGTGACTTCTTTACAGCGCCGTACTGCCCCGAGCTGTACGGTCTTACAACGTTCTAGTGTATGATACGAAAAGCATGAAAAAAACTTTTTTTTATTAGTTTGAGCAAAAATTATTTTTCATTATAAGCTTTTCTGATCTAATGCGCATGCTATTAAAATAAAAATTATTATTAAAAATTTTACTGAAACTTGTGTCGGTTTTCCATAAATTTAATTTGTTTATATTCAATATATCTTGTGTCATTTTCCCAAAACGTTCATTTTTTTACTTTTAACTTATTTTTATAATGAAAGTTTATAACAAACTTGTAGATATTTTTTAATCTTGAAAAAATAGTCTCAAATATTTTGAAAATGCGCTCACCTTTTGAATTTTTATCCAAAATAGCTGGTTTACGAACCCGTTCTTCCTTTTTAGGCCCTAAACAAGTGTGCCAAAGCAGAATCCAATCTAATCAATATTTCGAAAGCTATCGTGCCTACAGAATACAGACTACAGACAGACAGAGAGACAGACGGTCATAAAACCAATACCTTCTGATTAGAATGAGAATGTAAAATTATTTTTTTTTTTTGCATGCAATTGGTATTATTGTTTGGCCCTCAGTATGCAGACATCTTGTGAGCTTACGTGACAACATAAAACGATGGTCACGTCGATGGAAAACAGAACAAAAAGTTTTCCTAAAGCTTAAAAATAAAGTGAATTGAAAAATCCTTTAGCAAATCATTTTCTCCTACTCTAACTCAAATTTGGACATTTTATTCAGCAACTTCTGTTATGAAATACAAAAGTTACAGTTAGTTACGTTGATGGATGCTACAACAAGATTGAAGAAATTGTTGGCTGAAAAGAGTCTGTACACAACAATTTTTTATTTAATTTGCAAAATGGCGGACAACTTATTTTGAACCAAAATTACAATTTCTACAATTAATAACAAAACGTCTTTAAATCTTGCAAAAGTCAGAATTATTCATTAGAAAGCGCGCGATAACAATAAAAGTTCAAAATATTGAAAAAATTCAAGATGGCCGCCCAATTTTTTTTTACTAATTATTCCTTTTTTTCTTCATGACAACTTTTCAGGTGTCAATGAAAAGGTTACAGTTTTTTAAAGAACAAAATTTCGTAATGCATAAAAGTCGAGCATTATTTTTAATTAAGTCTTGGAATCTTTTTATAAATAAATAAATATGACGAATAAAAAATATCCATTTTTCTATTTGACGTTCCCGGTGCTCGTCAAGAACAAAAAAATTGTTTCAATCGCCTACGTTTCATAGATTTACATTATATAATGATATTCCATCATAATAAAATAAACAAAACAAAATTTTATAAACAAATTATTTGTTGAAGATGTGTTTTCTATCATTTTCAATAATTTAATGTTTTTTAAAGTTTTTTTGCAATAAATTTGAATGGAAACAATATTTTGATGAAAAAAATTTCTTTCAAGACTATTCTTGTTAATATTATAAACAAATTTAATAAACAAATGCTTTATTCAGACATTTATTGTAACAAAAATTCATTTTTTATGTCCATGTTTTAAAAATTAAAAACCTTATGATAATTTCAAAAGATTCATAATTTGTTGATGAATTTAATGATTTTATTAAAAAAATTTAATAACAAAATGCATTATTCGGACATCTTTTGACGAAAAATTAGTTTTTTTTCGATTTTAATCCTTTTAATTCAGAACTTGATGCTAATTTCAGCAACATTCATAAAAATTTTATAAATTTTATGATTTTTTAAGCAAATTTAGTAAACAAATGCATTATTTGCACATTTGTCGAAGTAAAAACTCGTTTTTTTTAAAGTCAGTCCTGTAAGTACTGAATGAAAAAAAAGCTTTTTTCTGAAATTAAATTCACTGAATTTGAAAAAAACGAGTTTCTACGTCAACAAATGCAACAATAATGCATTTTTTAATTAAATTTTTTTAACAAAAACATAAAATAAATCAACTGATTATGAATTTCACTGAAATTAACGTAAAGTTCCCAATTAAGAGGACTGAAATTGAAAAAGAACGAGTTTTTCCGTCGTCAAATTCCCAAATAATGCATTTATGTATTAAATTTGTTAAAAAAAATGATAAATTATATCAACAAATTATGAATTTTTCTGAAATTATCATTAGGTTCCTAATTTTTTAAAAATTGACATCGTAAAACGAATTTTTCTGACAACAAATGCCTGAATAATGCATTTGCTTAATTAATTTGTTTATAATATTAATAGAAATAGTTTTATGAGCAATTTCAAATAATTTTTTTTTTAATCATGATGAAATATCTTTATATAATGTAAATCTATGAAAATTCGGCGATTACAACAATTTTTTTCGTCATATTTATTTATTTATAAAAAAAATGAAAAACCAAATTAAAAACCAGGTCCGGGCCCGGTAGCTCAGGAGGCTGCTGTTAAATTCAAGTTAACTGAATGAATTTCGTGATAAAATTTTAAAAATATGAAGAAAAAAAATAAAAATGGCTGGGGTCGAGTTGCGGATTGATCAGGAAAATACAGCGGCTGGTGGCTTCCCCCTCCATGCTACTAACTTCTCCGCTTCTCATCGTTCGACAGTGAAAGGCGGGAGGGAAATTGTCGCTAGTTGACTTACCAGCAAAAATTATTAGATTAAAAAAAATGGCATTAAATGGTCGTTGAAGTTGAAATAATCGGGAAAAATGGACGAATTGCAAAATATTTTCGATATTCGCTTTTCTGGTCAATTTCAAAACTGAAAAAACAATTGAATTGGTTTAAATATTCGTACTGTTCAATATGTTTCTAGTCAATTTTGTTAAAGAAAATGTCGAATAAAAATACAACTTAACTGAACTTTTTTCTTAAAGACGAACTAAATTAATAGAACCTAATAAGAAACACCAACGATTTTTTATTAAAACTGAATTCTTTTAGGTTGAAAACTTTATTACTATATTTTTGGATTAGAATTCGTATTTTTTAGGGTGTTAATTTCATTATTTATTTGAAACAATAATTATTTTATTGAAATTTTAGCTATGCAGTTGAAAAATTATATTTGTTCTTTGAACATTGAACTTTTTGGTTGAAAATTCGTCTTTTTGGATATAAAATGCTACTTTTTTAAAAAAGCTCATCTTTCTTGTTTCTGTAACTTTTTAAAAGGTAACTTTTTTCTGTCTTTTGAAAAATTCGTCATTTTGGCTTGAAAATTAAATTGTCTTTTTGGATGCAGTTTAATCTTTTTTTTTTAGAAATTTCGTCTCTTTTGATATCTTTTCAGGACTAAAAGTGATTTTTGTTCTAAAAACTTCGACTTTTAAACTTAAAAACTCAACTGGTTATTAAAAACTCATCTCTGTTGATAGAAACCTAATTTTTTTTGTGTTAAAAATGCAACTTTGTAGTTGACAATTAAGTTTTTTTCGTTTATAGACTTTTTTGTTAAAAGTTCACCTCTTTTCTTTTTAAAATGTCTGGGTAAAGTATAAAGGAAAATGCATGGAAAATGTGAGTCGAGCGTTCACTCTCGAGCGCTGAGAAGCGGCGAAATTAGTAGCATGGTGGGGGGGAGGCAGCACCCGCCGTTTCTTCCTGACTGATCCGCAACTCGACCCCAGGCCATTAAAATCTGTTAATATTTTCACTAAGAAAGGAAGCATTCGCAGATCTGGGAAATATAAAATCATTGGAGCTCTAAAATTTGGTTGGAAAATAAATTTTAATAACAATTAACATTACTTTATGAAATCTAAATTTCAAATTTATTATAAATCTATAAAGGCATTCGTAGTAATAAGTCGTCCATAACATTCTACATTTTTCTGCATACGAGTAATTCTTAACACTTTGAAAAACACAAACACAAAAAAGGAGAAAAAATCCACATCAATGCCTTGAGACCGAATTTCAGTTTGCATTTTCTGTTAAATGTTATGTTATTAAACAATTCGAAAAAATAGGATCTTCGTGTAAACTACTAAGGTACAACAGAAATCAATAGAAATTGATGCACAAAAACAAATGTCATAAGAATAAATTGTTGAAGCAAAACTTTAGTTTTTATAAACAAATTTTATAAACAAATACACATTTATAGAAATTTTATTGGATCAAATATTTTCTTTTCATGAAAAATCAACTTTAAATATAATAAAATGTTATTCCAGGTTAAAAATATTGCTAGGCGATATTTAGCAGAAAAAATTGATAAACTTCTGAAAAAAGCGATTTTTGCTATTTTCGAGCTTCAATTACACCCGATAGGCTTGATATTTTTTAATTCTGTTTGCAGATAACGAAAAGTCAAATTAAAATAGAAGAATTCGCTATTCGAAAAAATCGTGTCGAGCAAGCTTTTTTGGCTCTGAAAAGCAGGGATTGGTGAGACAACCCGTGAGTCAGCACCCCTACGCATGGAAGGAAGCTCAAAAATAGCAAAAGTCGCTTTTTTTCAGAAGTTTATCAATTTTTTCTACTAAAACGATGCATCTTACGAAAAAATCACTAGAAAGCTTTTCGCTTCAGAATCGCCTAAAGAGTACGGTAGAATTTTTGTTTTTAATGCTTTTTTTTATTGTTTAAACTATTATTTTTTAATAACTTTTTTTGACCACTCGGACGGACAGCCCCCCTCGAAGTTCGTATTCAGCGGGCCAAAATACATAAAAAAAAACACTTGTAAAAGTGCATCTGAATTAAAATGGTAGCGGGGACCCCCTTGGCACCTAGACTACTATCGCTTTCCACAAAGAGCGAAAAAAGTTTGGGAATCGCTTCATTAGACAAAAGAATGTTCGTTACAATAGAAGTGGATTGTCCGACCACAGTGGCACATCTGTCACTGACTAGGAGTTTTCTTCATCGTTCAGTGGAAAAAGGCGATTAAGGCTAGACAACGAGAATAACTGAGAAACAAGAATAAGCAAATAGACTGTATAAATGAAAGACTATATGACCTGAGCCGAGTCTGGCTAAAATGCGCATAGCTTTTGATTTTTTTTAGCTTTTAGGAAAAGCGTTATAGGAGGTGAAAGAGTTTGTATACCTAGGCTTTCTTTTTCGGAGGAATGGGGGAGTGGTTGGTCATATGAAAGAGAGAGTGAGAAGAGCATATATGGTGATAAGGCAGGAGTGGGGGCTGGGAAAGAGGTTCTTCGCAGATGTTCTTGTAAGGAGAATGAAATTGTTTAATTCGCTAGTGATGAGTGTCTTATTTTACGGAATGGATGTGTGGTGGTGGAAGGTAAGTGAGGAGGTTAATAGGATACAGGAGAGGTGTATAAATTGGACACTGAGGTTATCAAGGAATACAACGAACTATACTGTCAGGAGGGAGACATGAAGAACGAGTTTAGGGTTTATAACGGGGAGCCGAGCGTGTAAATATGAGGAGAAATTTTTAGGAGAGGGGGGAACTAAGGTGGGTAGGGAGTGTTGGTGAGAGAAGGTAAACAGTCGTAGGGGTGGGAGGATGGAGGTGGAAAGGGAAACGTATTTTAGAACGAATGGATTGCAGATAGATTAAGTGAGAAGTATATGAGAAGTATAAGAAGTATATGAGATAGAAAAGAACGACATGGAGAGAGAAAGAGAAGGCAGAAGGAGAGAAGAAAATAAGAAATTCAAGGTCTAACAGGAACTACGTGTGGCTTAGGCCAAGGGAGAGAGCACAATATTTGTATAAGAAAGGAGAGCAAGGAAGTCAGGAACTTATATCGAGAATGAGATACGGATGGATGGAGAGTTATTATAGGTTCTGGCTTTCTGGAGAGAACAAAAAGTGTGAATTGTGCGGGAGAGGGGATACAAAAGTAGAGCACTGGTTAAGGGAGTGTGAAGAGGTGTAGAATACGTATGGTGGTATTGTTGCATGAAAGGGGTGACAAAACATCAGTTGCACGGGGGAAGAGGTGTGGGATAAGATGGAGAAGAAGAGAAGGAAGGAGGAAGAGAAACAAAGAAGGAAAGATTGTGTTTAAGAAAGAAAGTAGGTGGCAAAAGCGAGAAAGTAGCGACATGCATGCGAGGGCTAAACTAATTTATCTAAAATGTCCTGTGCATCGACGTTAAAGTTAAGAATGAACAAGGAATCGATAATCAGCTTAGAAAATTTCCTTTTGTTTCAGAATTAATTGTTCATTGTGTCTGCGAGTCCAATAAACATTCGCTATAAGTGAAAGGTCTGACCACAAATACGCGTTTATCACTAACAGAGAGTTGCCTCTGATGTGCAGTAGAAAATGGCAGTAAAGGTTAGACGAGTATACTTTGACAAGGAAGTGAACAATAGACTCCCTGTTTTATGAAAGACTCTGTGATAGTGCACAGGGGAAAAAAACATCTGTGGACAGATTGAGTTTCAGAAGACAATTATTATCGGATTTTAGCGCTTTTTAAATGAAAGCTAATAAAATTTCGCATAAAACTGTTATAGGTATTTTTAAATTTTTATTTATTTGATAACAAAAATGAAAAAAAAATAATTCATGACATTTGAAGTATTCAACTTTTAAAAAATCCTTTGAATTATTCAAAAATACCTAGGAAACTGAAAGAAACGATAAAAAAAAAGTCTAAGAGCAATTCAAATGTTAAAAAATGTGTTGAATTGATTATAAACAAATAAGTTAATAAAAATGGTTTCGTGTGTATTGTCGGCAATTCTTTACTTTATTCGCACTGGATTTGGACAATTTATGGACAAAAATAGTTTTTCAGCTCAATTAATATAAGTTAATAAATACTTTGTTATTTCAAAACAATTTTTATAAACAATTATCCATATAATGTATTTTTTATGATATTCATAAAGTTTTTTCTATGGACTCGATCACATATTATTTGAAAAGGAAACCTAAGTATAATATTTGACCAGCAAATAAAGATTAATAATTGTTTTAATTACCTTTATTAACAAATGCACTATTTTAAAGAACAATTGTTTAAATAAATTTTTATCATTCTGTGTATTTAAAAATAAAAGACCGCTTTTCTCATGGAATTAACAGTCAGATATTGAGAAATGATTTGTTCTATGAATCGATAACATTTCATATTTTTTTTAACCTAACTTTATTAACAAGTGCATTATGTGGCTATATTATTAAATGAAACTAAACTAGTTCTAGTGATTTGGCAAGACGTTATCGAGTAATTTCTGGATTTTGGAAAATTAAATATTTAAATATTTTGCTTAAAAATTTTGAAAATTCCGAAAATTTATTCTGGTAATGTATAATTCTCTTTTTAAGTTTCAAAAATTAGGAAAATTAATCAAGTTTGATGAGAGGAGCAATGTTTGTTGTAAAAGTTTGATGGTCACTTGTGAATAAAGCCTCGGATTTATGGAGTTTATAGCTCTCTGTTCTATTATCTATATTATTTTGAAATATCGTTCGCATCTAATTTGGTATTGGTGCCTTTGAAATTCTATTACTCATAATAAGGTCCGGATAATAAGCCCCCCCCCCCCAAATTAAAATGGCGGATGACAAAACATCGGTTTCGTGGGCTTATAACCTAGATAAAGACGGGCTAGTAAATGAACTAGAGAATAGGGGTCTCCTCTTTTCGGGGAATTTTGCGGTTTTTCGAGAACGATTATGAAAGCGCTTTGCGTAAAAGTAACCTTCCTCGACCCCTCCCCCCACCACTTTCAGAAGAATCTCAATCAGACTGACCCTTTTACCGGAAACCCCTTAAAGTATTCGGTTGCTGAAGAAGAAGTAATTAAAATTAACGTTTCGAATAAGACAAAATTAAGCTCGTCCTATTTCCACATGTTGGATAATCTTATCGAAGCTGGCCAATTACCGGGGTATCCTGAGAGTCAATTAAATAAACAAAAGTCAGTGACTAACGACAATAGCCGAGCTAGGTATGAAAACACGGAAAGAGTATCACATAATGATAGTCGTGATAATAAATTTGAAGAGGGCGCGCAAGGCGGCGATTATCGGAATGATCGGAATAACCTTCGGTCAGATCATGTTAACTCAATTCGGGAAAGGGAACCCGACCTTAACGAAACTGTTCATACTACCCGACAGCGAAGTTGTAGCCGATATGTGGACCCCGTGGCCGATTCTGAACACTACCCTTATTTTCGCAGCTCGAGTACAAGGAAACCCCCCGCGCTTCCGTGTTAATTTTGAGGACCCGCGCTCTCGTTTTCAAGAATCTCATCGATTTCTGTCAGATGATTTTGACACCTACATCTTTAGATAACCCTTTTGCTCCCCTACCCCAATCTCGCACCCCCTCACGACATTATGGGTCAGCACAATCCCTTCTACCCCCGCCTAGACCTACGAAATCATGCGCAAGTGGAACATAAAATATTTCAGAACGCGTAACATTGACCCGGACGCCTTTTTAATGCGCTTTGAGGAAGGTCGTGACCTTGTACCGGTCAGTGAAACTAATTTGTTGAGGGTGATCCACTACTTTTTACAGGGCATAGCTCTCAATTGGTTTAGGGGTTCTAAACACTTGTGGCAGACGTTCGATCAGTTTGCTAGGGCTTTCAAGGTTAGGTTCGGAGATTTGCACTTCCAGTTCGAGTTTAGGTAAGAGATCAATTTCAGAACTCAGGGCGAGAAGGAATCCGTTTCTGACTACCTGACTTGCATACTTCGAGAAAGGCTCACATTTTTCGAAGAGGGCATGGAGTCACTCGAGTATGAAGAACCTGACGACTTCTTGTATCTCACTAAGGAGACAGAAAACAACCTTAGAACGGCTATGTAATCCAAACCCAGGGCAAGCCCCGAAACAGACCTTCATACGCCGAATCCCTTCCCCCCTCAGAGGCCTGGTGGCCCTCCACCATGTCCCCACTCCCGGTTCAAGTGTTGGAATTGTGGTGAACCTGGTCATGGTTTCACTACTTGCACGAAACCTAGAAATAGATTCTGCTACAGGTGTGGCCGACGTGAAGTTACAAAATTAGAATGTCCCAGATGTTTGGGAAACTGAAAAGAAAGATGTATTGCGGGGAGAATGCATCTTTTTAATTTATAAATGGTGCAGTTATCAAACTAGTAGAAATAGAGTATTTAAACAATAGATTTAATTTTAATAACTTCATGGTAGTGTACACCCCAGCGGAAGTAGAAATAACATTTCAGCAACCCCTTCTTATCAGATCTCCAGTCTCAAGATCAGGTTATAGTTGTGGATTACAACTTAGAAGCCAGAAAAATAACATCTATGAATAGTTCACCCCAACCGATTCCGGAGAGGATCGAAATGAGCCCAAAGCCCGATCCTTTAGTACCATCCCGATCTACTGACGTTTGTTATTCGAGTATTGACCAAATCGATCCTAGTCTCGACCTGACCCCATAAGGCCCACAACCCCTGCTGTATTTAAACATTTCTATTCAGGATCAACAGATTAAAGCCTTACTCGATAGTGGTGCCTCTAGATCATTCGTATTACAGTTAACATAGGAGGTCGTGTTCAGGTTGCAAATACCCAGATAGAACTGGTCTCTCACGAGATTATTGCCCCAGTTGAACGTCAAGGTCGCATACAACCGATAGCCATCAGGATTTTAAAGTCATTACCGGTCGCTTTCGTAATAGGTCTGGACTTTTGTAAAACTATTTAATTAAACGTGGATTTTAAAGACTCAATTTGGGCTTTCAAAGACAATTTAAACCAGAAGTATCATTTTGAGGTAGAGAATAATCACTCCGAAAATTGTTGCGGACTTAGAGAACTTTTCATAAAAGAAACTGACTCCTTAAAAGACTTTCTAGAACGCGAATTACCGATACCTACGGAATGACCGGGACTAAGAAACTTGATAGAACATACAGTCGACGTAAGCAACCATCCTCCTATTAAACCAAGAAATTATCTCAGATCTCCAAAAGTGATGGAAGCCATGGTTGCTAAGGTAGATAAGATGTTAGCCCATGCCATAATAGAGCCGTCGAATAGTGCATGGACATCTCCGGTAGTAATGACAATCATGCCTAGAGGGGATTATCGGTTTTGTTTGGAATTTCGATAAGTACACGAAGTCGCCAGGAAAGTCGCGTGACTCCTACACACGAATTCCCTCAAGAAGCGAGCCCAGGCCCACTTCGAAATAGAATTTTGAAATCTGGAATCTTCGCAGAAGAGGATGCACAAGATTCAGTCCATGCAAGACAGGATGATCAAAAATTTTAAAGACGCGTTCGTAAAACAATCCGGATATTATAACTTAAGGCGTAGGAAAATAAAAGTCTTTGAAGGAAATTTTATCTTGCTTCGGTCCCGGATTCCCTTTTCAACAATTAAAAACATTTCAGCTTAATTAAGTTCCCGTTATTTAGAACCGTATAGAATATCAAAGGTACTATTCCGCACCGTATACGATCTTTGTGATTTAACGTACAAAGTCATAGGCAAGGCCCATGTAGAAGACCTGAAACCTTTTGTACTTCCACCTAACTACCCTTAACCCTTTTATCTTTCCTTGGTCCCTCTTCTTCTCGTCCTTTAGCCACTCTCGATCTCTTCCACTTTCTTCTTTAAAATCTGACCCCCCGGTCCATTTCTTCCTCCTATCCCAATTTCTGATTTCGATTCGTTAATTATGTCGCCACCTACCCTTTTTTGTCTCCCCTACATATATGTCACCCAACTTTTTTTTTTTACTTAGTAATCAAATGTAGACCACTCCATTCCGTCATTAATATTTTTACACCCCCCTCCACCATGTTGTTAAATTATTATTATTAGCGTTATTATTATTATTAATTGTTTCCGAATTTCGATTTACCTTAATGTGTCCATATAATTCTAGGTACCATTGTATTTTTGATATTATGTTCTGTTATTTTCTTATGGTTATTTTCTCGGAATTGTGGCAGGTCCCCTTTAACCTTGTTAGACTACTCGTCAACTTCTTTTTCGCTTTTCTTTCTTTGTTATCGTCTTTAAAATGTTATTCTTCCGGGGCATTTTACCTCTTTTTATTACAATATACATGTTTTTCTTGATATAAAAACGTCTTGCTAAATTTTATTTGAGTACCCACCCGCCCTACTCAAGGACTGAGCTAGCGTTCTGGGAATATTTAGGCATTTTGGATTTATTTTAATATTTTGTCATACCGTTAATTATCTTTATCGTTATTTAAGTATCGTCCCCTGTAAATTGGGGTTAGGATTGCTTTTAAGAAAGCTGGCGCCCTGAGGCTTACGTTTTTTTTATTATCGTTTTCCTTTGTGCGCGCCCTATAGGACCTTGTCTACTTGTAGGCAAATGGCCGCGTAACAGTGGGAGAACCTGCAATTATATTCTCTCATTGACTGAGCATATGTAAAGTTATAGAAACTCTCTTGATTTCATATCACTTAATGGTAACAGTTTAAGTGCATTGTGGTTTCTATCTTACCGGCCGTAGTACAGTTTCCATACTTAGGTGCAAACTCAGAAAATAGCGGTAATTTAAATTTTATTTAAAAATAAGTCAAAAGAACGTGCGTTGTTTCTCCATTACAGATTGAAGAATCCTCTCGCCAAATTTATTAGAAAATTGACTAATCCAGAAACGATGTCCACTTGGTTCGGAAATAGAATGCTAAAAAGAAGTTCAATTACTAATTTCTGGGTTAAATTAGGCTAATCGAAACTTAATAAATTTTTAAATTTATAAATTCAAAATAGATACTTTATTAATAGAGTTCATAAAAGAAATCGAAATCTAAAAAACAAAATTTTACAGCTATTTTCTCTTAACAAACAAGACAAGACGAAAAAAACTCTAGGTCCACAAACGAATTAATTTACGGAGACGAGTGGCAAAGTTTCAGCCTCGGAAGCAGAGCGAAATCTGATTCGAAATCTGGATCGATGTAAGCTTCTGATTGATAGTTTAAACAATCAGGGTGGTCGAATGGTGAGAATGAAATAAGAGAAAAATATCATAATTTTTCTCTTATTTCATTCTCACGATTCGACCACCCTGATTGTTTAAACTATCAATTTAATCATTTTTCTTTCGGCTTTTACCCCACGTTCTCTCACGTTTCATAAATGTTTATTACTTCTTAATTTCTACTTTGCTAACGATTACATTATTCATTCTGCAAATATTTGGAGTCCTTTTCCCTAAACTAGTCAATTCTAGTTTTTAAATGGTTATTTTTAATTATTCTATTTGCATTCTATTTAATCATTTCCTTCTGAAATAATTCTACATTTATTAATTAATGCAGTCATTTCACCTTAAAAATAACCATTTCCAATCTCTAAAATATGTTACTTCATATTTCTTTCATTACTTAAGGTTTTACTACTTATAAACTGTTTGCTCATTTCATTTCAAGATTTGAATTGGTTCCGTTTATTCACGTGTCTGATAGGTGCTGCCTCTACTGGGACAAATCTAAACGACAATCTTTCCTAGATTGTCACAGCTTATAATAGATGGCGTTACTTCCTATCGTGTGGGGTAAGGCAGGTTGCGCCTAGTTTCATGCATTACATCAAAATTGTGAAATTTAGGGATATAACAAGACACCCGAGCAACATTCCTAACGCTTATGATTTGCGTTTTGGTCGGATTGCAACGGCTAGAGTTATTTGTGTACATGGACCAAATTGTCGTGTACACCTTCTCCTCGTCCGATGATGCCACCTCATTGCAGACTCATAAAAAATAACCCCCTTCGAAAGGCCTTTAAAAAGCGTCTTATCAGGGTTCCGGAGAATAGCTATTTCTTTCTGCGGCAGAGCGAAGCGTCCTTCGAAAGCGCGTTTTTCAGAAACATCAAATAGCGATTTGCCCGGTAGAACTTATGTTCATCTAACTCAAAAATCTCGTGCCGGACCAACTAAAGAAGATGAGCACTTAAGCCACAATACACATTTAGACACGTTTCTCCGTTTTCCAGGTCACTGAAGAACTAGACGTTATGATCATAGGACCAACAACCTAGTCCTTTATCCAATTAGTGCAGAGCCACACCTATCCTCTACTGAATTCATCCATAAATAAGACCACAAATCTTAGGTCTGTACAAAAGAAATGCACCTGATAAGCCCTTGCCCCAGCCGGATAACGTCCGCATCCGTGAAAGATCATCAACGATCATTGGACGTACACTTATCAACCTGGAGTAATGCTCAGTAAGTACAGGTGGTCGTTTCCAAGATCAAAAGTACCGGGATTTGTTTGTTCGCTTAAACTGCTGGACAACATCCTTTCACATACAATTCAGTAGATATTTATCGGAAGTCACGTAACTTTCTCACTCTGTCCAAAAATGTTGAAATATCAACCTATGTATTTCGAAAAGGGATTATTAGAGAGAAGCCCATCAGCCTAGTCGAAGTTTCCTCTAACCTGAGGTAAACAGGGACATCCAGGACTTCATTGGAACGTCTTACAACTGTCAAATAAAAACTAAGTGCGCATTAAAAAACGAAAAACAATGATAATCACGAATACGCTCGCGTATGCGTTTGATATAGTGACTGTGGATATTTTAGGACCTCTTTCTCTAAAGCCAGAGGGGAATCTGTACGTTCTCACGATGCAGAACAACTTGGCCAAATACTGCATCGAAATATAAAATCCCAGGAAACGTCCGTATATTGTCTCAATTACTTTTGCTGCGTATTGAAAAATCAGACCTAGCAAAAAAACGACGCAGGAAACGAGGTCGAAAACGACACCCTAAATGAGGCCGGAAGCTCTACCTCAAAGTACGTCAGCTACTTCTCAAACAAATTAAAGAGTACTATTTTTCGCAACAAATTGTAAATAATACATACGCCCACTTCAATTGCTTTAGACTCTTACTCGACGTTTTATTTAATTAAACAAAAATTATTAGGGAGGTCGTACGCAGAAGAATGTCCTTCATTCTGATTTATTACGATTTTGAGTGATTCTAAATCAATCCCATCCGACAGGTACGCATATTTATTGATAGCGCGTCTTTATTGACTCGCAAATTTAAGATCTTTTCTAAGATTAATGACAAATAGGTATGCCAATAACTTCATACAAGAATATTAGTGTGAAATATTTTTTTAATGTTACTAAACATTTTTTATAGGACTACCTAGGTAAAGGGTTTTATATTCATCTTGATATTTAGGAACATCGAAACGGAAAAGTGATTCCATATTTGTTCGAGAAGTAGCTGATGTACTTTGAACTAGAGCTGTACTTTAAAGTAAATGTTTAGATTTTCAGAGAGCAAATAGAAATTAATAAATAGTAAAAGTATTCATTGTAATTTAAAATCTTTTTAAACAAATAATCATTTATTTCTCTTTCATTCTTAACTTATATATTCTTTTCAATTAGGATCATATATTTTTGGCATGATTTTATTTAAAAACATGTATGCAATTTCTAATTCTAATTAGTGCTATTTTCTATAGTTTCTATTTAACTGTTCCAGACCTACTTTATAAAAAAGTTGCTGATGCCGGTGTGAAGGGAATAAATCGACACCTCAAAGTACAAAAATATTGAAAATATCTATCCGATAAAATTTGCGACGTGAGAAAGTATTAAAAAACACAGAGATTGATTCAAATTTATTATGTGATAAATCTAACTACCATACTAATAACGGTGTCCAATATCTCAACCGGTGTGACTTTCTATAGAATATTGCCTTTTTCTTTATCATTTATAAAAGTGGATGAGCCTAACAAGATTTTGAAGCTGAAATATTGTAATTTGAGAAAAAGACATTATTAGAGCAAAATAAAAACGAAAATGTCAAGTTAACCATGAGATAACTATAGAAAAATGCGTTGCATTTCAAAAATTAAAGTTACTATTATTATTATTAATATTATTGAGTCCTAATTATATGTATGATAAAACAAATCCTTCAAACGCATATTTCTTTTGCCTCTAATAATTTGCGCTTAGCATTTCCTGCAACTCACTGTTATCATTATAAATGTAATAATTAAAAAAATTATAAATTTAATCAAACAATAATATTATTTCCTAACGTAGTTATAAGTATATATTTAAAAAAAAGTCACACTGGAACCGACCCCAGAAACGACGTCGTATTCGGTCCCAAATTCCGATCTTGTTTCCGGCGTCGTTTTCGGTGTCGTTTCCGACCTCGTTTCCAGCGTAGTTTTCGGCTTCGTTTATATCACAAAAAAATTTTTTCTAGGGAAAAAGAAAACACCGATTAAATAAGTTCATTGCAGATTCATTTCAAAAGATAAGACTGCTGCCTTTGAACAATAATTCTAAAAATTGTCTTTGAGGAAACGATCGTACTCGACAAAAAAACTGTATTAAACCTAAATAAAAGCCACCGGTCAGTTTCCTAATAAGAGAACTTTTTGAAGCCAATAAATTCAAATAATCTATATATTTTAGATAGAGGCTCGTCAGTTTCTATTCTCCGAGAAGTAACTTCTTAAAATTGAACTACAACAAAAATTACATAATTTTTTGAAAATAATCTCATGAAAACTCAAAATTGAAGACATTTTAGACTTTTCTTAATTATATAAAAAATAGAAATTTAGAAAAAAAATAATAATTTATTTCAACAAATATTTATCAAAATAGGGGGGTTACAATTTTCAGGACTTTTATGCAAATCCTTTTTTTCAATCATTTGGAACTTTTTTCCTGCTGCTTCAAACATTATTTCACTCTAATTGTTTTGTATGGATTTTTTACAATTTTTTTGAAGAACGTAATAGTTTTTAGACAAAAACTTAATTTTACCCTCATTTTTCGAAATAAGAAATAAATTAGACTTTTTTTTACATATTTTGACACTTTTTGTTGTTCTAAAAATGCCTTGAAGATTATCTAAGGTTTCTTTTTAGAAGACCTGGAAACATTTTTCGTTTGATTAATGAAAGACGTATAAAAATTTTACTCTGAAAATTGGGTTTTTTACATAGGAAAAATCCACAGTTTTCATTCTAAATTACACTACCGTCTGAAATTGTGGGTACGACCAGCGAAAGTACTGTTGAACATCATTACTAAATTTGAAACGTAATTACTCGTTCAAGAAAGTAGCAAGTAACTTTTTTTTTAATCCGTGTGAATCCGTAAGAGGCTTGAGAAAAATATAAGAAATTTATAAAATTTTGTACTTCGACTTGAACATATACACATTTTTGGATTTTAAAATTCTTTACCTTCGTTGCTATCTTCTTTTTGTTTCAAAAGTATAGTTCATCGAATTCCTGGAATTAACAAAATTTACAGAAGTCATGAAATTCGCGGAGTTCACTGAATTTATGGAATGTACGGACTTCTCTGAATTCACGGAATTCTCGGAATTCATTGAATTTGCAGAATTTATGGAATTCACAGAATTCATGGAATTTGCAGAATTTATGGAATTCACAGAATTCGTGGAATTAACAGAATTCTTGGAATTCACAGAATTTTTGGAATTCACAGAATTCTTGGAATTCACAGAATTCTTGGAATTTACAGAATTCTTAGAATTCACAGAATTCTTGGAATTTACAGAATTCTTGGAATTCGCCGAATTCTTGGAATTCGCCGAATTTTTGGAATTCGCAGAATTCACAGAATTCTTAGGATTCCCAGAATTCTTGGAATTTACCGAAATCAGGTAATTCACATATTTCGGGATATTCACAGAATTCGCTGAGTTCACAGAATTCGCTGAATTCACAGAATTCGCTGAATTCAAAGAATTCGCTGAATTCACAAAATTCGCTAAATTCACAGAATTCGCTGAATTCACAAAATTCGCTGAATCTATAGAATTCGCTGAATTCACAGAATTCTCTGAATTCATAGAATTGTCTGAATTTATGGAATTCACTGAAATTATGAAATTCAAGGAATTAATGGAATTCAAGGAATTCGCGGAATTCATGAAATATATAAATTTACGAAATTTATTAATGTGATGAATAGATGGAATTCCCTTAATTGATTAAATGCAGGAAATTTATAGAATTCTAGGAATTTTTTTGATTGCCGAAATTTACAGAATTCATCGAATTCATGGAATTCACGAAATCAAAGAAATTCACGGAATTCTATAAATTCATGTATTTTAAAGAATTCATGGAATACAAGGAATTAACGGAATTGCTGTAATCATGAAATTACAGAATTTGTGGTATTCACGTAATCTTTAGAATTTATATAATTCACGGAAAGCACGAAATTCATGGAGTCTGTGAATTCAATGAATTCACAAAATTCCTAGAATTCACGGACTTTATGGCATTCAACGAATTACCGGAATTTGTGGAATCATGGGATTCATGAGATCCATGTATTAATGGAATTCTGCTATTTCCATGAATTCCTTCAATTTCGTGAATTCTTTAAATCTCGTGAATTCCTTGAATTCCGTCACTGCCTGAATTCCTTAGATTCCTTGGATTCCGTAAATTCCATAAATTTCATGAATATCTTGAAGTCCATGAAATCCGTGAATTCCGGGCGTTAAATGAATTCGTTGAATTCCGTTATTTTTGTGAATTCTCTAATGCCCATGAATCCCTTAAATTACCAATATCTAATATGGCGGCTAATGTGTCGATAAGGTAGACGAGTTTTGAAAAATCAACAGATTTTGACCAAATTTTGGTATATGGGGGTTTTTGTGGTTGCTGATCACTAATATAAAGTCAGATCGACATATCTCAAGATATCTGATTTAAATATGGCAACTTGGTGTGTGGACTACTACTACACTGTTTTTTAAAGTTTAAATTATTCTAGAAACTTTGAGCGATTCTTTTAGTGAATTATTAGGAGATGAAGCAGTAGTGCACCACGACTGCAATGTGGAACACGATGCGACAGAAAATTCAATTGACTAATTCTGGGTCACTGAGGATAGCGATATAATTTAGAAGTTAAAAACGGTATAACTGATGTATTAATCTATCTGTAACGTTTAAATCGTAAAAATAAAATTGGAAATGAGAAAATTCAGTTTTGGAAAAACGGCACAATTTGCAAGAAAGTGTTTAGTAACAACATTTTTTTTTAAGAATGCTCATTTTTTTAAGAGACAAATTTGAGTGCGAAGCACGAGATACGTGATAAGAATGTGTTCGTTGAAGCCGAAGAGGCGTTAACAAAAGCGCATATGATGCGCATATTCACATATGATGTACACTTTCACATGGCAATGCTTAAAGTATTGCATTGTTATGTTTATATGTATAATTTATGCTGTAACTTTTTTTTCAAATAGCTTACAACGCAGATAACTACATAATATTTTTTTATTTAATTCGCATTGTTATAAACGCCGGACGATTCAGTAAAAAAAGAGAGCTCTATAAAATTTTATTTTTATTCATAAAGACTCATGAAAACAAAAGCGAGAGATTTAAATAATGAAAATTAATAAAAATTTCCTATAACTTTTATTACTTGTTAAGGCGCCTTGTTTGATTTCACAAGATAACAGAAATATTTAAATTTTGAAAAGCTTTTTATTTATCGAACATTCAATGCTTTAAATTAATATTTACGTTTTTAATCATTATCATTGCCATCATTCACTAAAAGTACATACCACAATGATGCATGCTTGCTTAACATTTTTTTTAGGTTAAGTTGTCGTTTTTTTCTTAATTTAAATAGTTTATCATAAAACTAAAATAAGTTTTCTTTGTCTTTTACTTATGTAAACAATGAATAATTTAATAAGACATTTTCTATTAACTTAAAAATGTTACAGTACAAATCGAAATACTAAAACCAAAGATGCCACACATATTGGTAATATACCAACACTATCAAAAATGTTTATGATTTTATAATAATTTTACAACACTTCTCCACAACAAGCGTGAGGTAAAATTGCAAACGTGCAATTAGTTAAGGGATTTCAATAAATTAATTAAATTGACGAACTTCGCGGAATTTTTGGGAATGAAGGACTTCACGAAATGTATGGTATTCGCTAAAGTCTTGAAATTCACGGAATTTTTTGAATTCACGGATTTCATGAAATTCTTGGATTTCCTTTACAGAAACACGTAAACGTTCCTTTACAGAAAGCCATCCCGAAAACTCATGTCCCTTACAGCTATAAAAGTGCCTTCCTTTTATTTCCTTGAAGATTCCACTCAACTTCGAGTCAACAAAGACACTATAGAACTCTCGTGGATTAGTTACCACGCAGATTCATGTATAGGATCCCACAACTCAATTGTATCTGTCAAGGAACCTGCACACGAAACTGTACAGGTAATCTTGAGGGTTTCTGTACAGGAATTCGGCGAAGAAAACTGTACATGATTCTGCAAAGGGACCTGTACCGACAAAGGAACCTCTGAATGGTCTTGTACGGGTTTTTTTATAGGTTCCTTTGCGAAGAAAATTGAGGAACAGGTTCCTTTACAGTAAATTGTATAGGATCCCTTACAGAAAACTATTAAAGGAACCTTTGGAAAGATCCTTTACAAAAACATGTAAAGGTTCCTTTACAGAAAGCTATCGCGAAAACTTATGTCGCTTACGGCTATAAAGTTGCCTACCTTTTATTTCCTTAAAGATTCAACTCACTTTCAAGAGAGCAAGGACACTATCGAACCCTCGTGGATTATTTGCTACGCAGATTCATGTATATGATCTTGAACAAGGTCCTGTACATGAACCCTCACCTTATTTGGCTCTGTGAAGGAACCTGTACAGGATCATTTCAAGTTTACCCCGCATGCAGGTTCATTTAAAGGACCATGTACGGTTTCCTTCTCCAAATTCCTGCGCATGAACCGTCAAGATTACCTGTATAGGTTCGTGTGCAGTTTCGTGTACAGGAACATGTTGCAAGTTGTGTTTGCAAGCACGATTTTTCTTTCATTTTCTTGATCCTTTCTGTCTATTTACCCTCTTCGCGAAAAATGCCTGTTTCTTTCTACTGTATTTACTTAACTGATTATTAAGTTTTATTTATTCTTCATAGTTGCTACACTTTAAACTATGGTCATATAACATTAAAAATTAAATATGCTTTCTTCACTTTTATAATAAAAGCATTTATTTTTTATTCGGTATAAACTGATAAAATTTAATTATACTAGTTTGCCTGGATTTTAAATATAAACTAGTGTGCGTACATGTGAGCGTACGATCCAGCTCATGCGTCTCTCTCATTTACCTTTCCGTTTCTTGGTCTATCCTCCATAGTATATTTCATTGCTACTCGAATATATCCACGTTTATATGCACCTACGAAAATTTAATTTTAATTTAGACGCCTGAACATAGGTTCCACTAGTGATTAAGTATGCTTCATTTTTTTATTTTGTTGTTTATTTAATTTTGTGTAATTTACGTATGTAACTTAGAAAAGCCATGAATTCCAAGAATTTTTCGAAATCCACGAATTTTGCGAATTCCGTGATTTCTATGAATTCCACAAATTTCGTGAATTCCTTTAATTCGCTAATTCTGTGAATTCATTTAATTCTGTGAATCCTAAAATTCATTGAATCCTTCACTTTTGCGAAATCAGCGAATTATAGGAATTCCCAGAATTTCGCAAAATTCACTAAGTCCATTATTTAATGAAAATTTCATCATTCCGTAAATTTCATTAATTCCGTGAATTTGATCATTTTCAGTAATCCGTGAATTCCTTAAATTCCGTGAATTCCCTGATTTCAATGAATTCCGGGAATTTCGTGAATTCTTTGTATTCTGTGAATTCCTCGATTACCGTGAATTCCAAGAATTTCGCAAAATCCATGAATTTCGTGAATTCTATGAATTCCATGAATTCCATGAATTGCGTGAATTTCACGAATCGAAAAATTCCTCGAATTCCTTGAATTCCTTTAACTCTCTCATTCCTTGAATTCATGGAATTTCGTGAATTAATTTAATGCTGTGAATTCTTGAATTCCTTAAAATCCGTTAATTCCTCGAATTACGTGAATTTCGTCAATTCCTTGTATTCTACGAAATCAGTTAATTATCGGAATTCCAAGAATTCCGAAAAATCTACTAATTCCATGAAGTTAATGAATTACGCGAATTCCATGAAATTGATGAATTATGTGAATTCCATGAATTAATGTAAATTTCATAATTCCGTGAATTTCATCATTTCCAGTAAATTCCTTAAATTGCGTGAATTCCCTAAATCCAATGAATTCCGTGAATCTTTCTATTCTGTAAACTCCTCAAATTCCGTGAAATCCATTAATTTAATGAATTACGTAAATTCCATGAATTCATGTTAATTTCATAATTTCAGTAATTCCGTGAATTTAACGAATTCCCCAATTTCCAGTAATTCGTGAATTCCATAGATTTCTTGAATTCCTTAAATTTCGTAAATTCGCTTAAATCCCTGAATTCATTGAATTCCGTGACAGCCGTGAATTCTTTGTGCTCTGTGAATTCCTGGAATTAGGTAAATTCCGTGGGTTACGAGAATTCCTGGAATTACGTAAATTCCATGGGTTACGTGAATTCTATGAATTCTATGAATTGCGTGAATTCTGTGAATCCTTGAATTCCCTAAAACCCATTAATTCATCGAATTCCGTCAATTATGTCAATTCTTTGAATTCCGAGATATCAGTGAATTATAGGAATTTCAAAAATTTCGAAAAATCCACTAATTCTATAAAGTTAATAAATTACGTGAATTCCATGAAATTAATGAACTACGTGAATTTCATGAATTTAGTTATGTTACATAATTCCAGTTATTCCGTAAATTTTATAATTTCCAGTAATCCGTGAATTTCATAGATTTCGTGAACTCCTTAAATTTCGTGATCTTCCTGAATGCCGTAAACTCTTTGTATTTTGTGAATTCCTGGTATTACGTAAATTCAATGAATTACGTAAATTCTATGGATTACGTGAATTCCATGAAATGCGTGAATTCCTTTAATTAGCTTATTCCGTGAATTCATGGAATTTCGTGAATTCATTTAATTCTGTAAATCCTTGAATTCCTTAAAATCCGTTAATTTCTTAAAGGTCCGTGAATTCCGTGAATTCCTTGAATTTTGCGAATTCAGTGAATTATAGGAATTCGGTAAAATCCAATAATTCCATGAAGATATTGAATTGCATAAATTTCATGAAATTAGTGAATTACGGGAATTCCATGAAATTGATGAATTACGTCAATTCCATGAATTCATGTAAATTTCATAATTTCCAGGAATCCGTGAATTCCATAGATTCCGTGAATTCCTTCAATTTCGTGAATTTCCTGAAATTCCAGAATCCAATGAATTCCGTGAATGCTGTGAATTCTTCGTATTCTGTGAATTCCTGGAATTACGTAAATTCAAAGAATTACGTCAATTCCATGGATTACGTGGATTCCATGAATTCCATGAATTCCTTTAATTCTCTTATTCCGTGAATCCCTGAATTCCTTAAAATCCGTTAATTCCTCGAATTGCGTAAATTCCATGAAATTGATGAATTCCATAAATTCCATAATTTCCAGTAATCCGTCAATTCCATTGATTCCGTGAATTCCTTAAATTTCGTGAATTCTCTGAAATCCCTAAATTTAATGAATTCCGTGAATGCCGTGAATTTCTATAATTCGCTTATTCCGTGAATTCATGGAATTCCGTGAATTCATATAATTCTGTGAATCCTTGAAATTCTTGAATCCTTGAGTTCCTTAAAATCCGATAATTCCTAGAATTCCATGAATTCCGTCAATTCCTTGAATTCTGCGAAATCAGTGAGTTAAAGGAATTCCGAAAATTCTGAAAAATCCACTAATTCCATGAAGTTGATGAATTACATGAATTCCATGAAATTGATGAATTAAATGAATTCCATTAATTCTTGTAAATTTCATAATTTCATATGTTTCATGTTTTCATATATACTCATATGAGGAAGAAATCATGTGAGTTTAATGAATGCTAAACTATTTTTTTGGTCAGAAGAATCTTTTTTATAACAAAACAATTTTTTTTGGGGGGGGGGGGGATAAATCTGACACACTAAAATTCTTCAATTTAAAATTAAAAACGCGAATTAAAAAAATGAACCCTGAAAAATGGATTATTTTGCTTTTTTCTTAACCTTCAATTCGTTTGAGCATCATTACGT